>CM067358.1:3550380-3575380 GCA_034190875.2 Urechis unicinctus | reverse complement strand
ATTTGTATCTATCGTGGAACTTTATAACCGTCATTCGGAAGGATGCTTTTTATGGATTCAACTTAGCCGTTTTGTACCTAGACAATAATCGTCTTGTGGATGTATCCTCTCTCTTCCACCAACTGATCAACATCCAGACTCTTATCCTTAATAATAACAATATTGGTGCTATAGACATATCTCAAATCAATCGACCACTCACACGCCTGACTACGCTTCATCTGCACTACAATAGGCTGGGGGCCATGTCATGTCGCGATATAGTGAGGTTTCTTGAACTGTTCCCGACACTAACAAATCTATATCTGCAGTGGACTGGTTTGGAGACGTTCCCAGATATATCGATGCTGAATCATAGATTCAGTCGTCTCTATTTATATTAATCCACTCACGATGCACTGTGACTGTTCCTTGGACTGGATGCGGAATATAACGCTGATGGTGACACACACAGACATCGCTCCAACCAGCCGTCCATGTTGGTCTCCTGTACGACTACTAGGCTTAGAATGGCGGCAAGTAATGGTTGAAGAATTCTGTCAAGGTAAGTATATATATATATATATATATATATATATATATATATATATATATATATAGATATAGAGAGATATATATATATATATATATATATCTATATATATATATATAGATATATATATATATATAGATATATATATTATATATATATATATATATATATATATATATATATATATATATATATATCTATATATATATATATATATATATATATATCTTGTACATGCATATATTGCTAAGTAGAATATATGTATATATGTGTATGGTATGTATATATGTATGAATAAATATATATATATATATATAGATATAAATATATATAAATATGTATGTAAATACATATATATATATAATTATATATACATATAGATATATATATATATATATGTATATGTATATCAATATATTTAAATATATATATATATAAATATTTATATATATATATATATATATACATATAACGATAGATACATAAATATGTGTGTTTGCGTGTGTGTGCGTGTGTGTGTGTGTAAATGTGTGTTTGAATGCGTGCGTGGTCATGGAATTCTGACGAAGGAAACAATATTGCTCTAATTTCATACTCTCTACATTCCTCTGAGTTTTTAAAAAGCTCATTGCGGTTAACTCGCCCTGTGTTTTTTCCCCTTTAAAGCACACTGGACGACTTTTTTAGGGCGTCATCAGTTTTAAAACTTTTCTATAAAGAAAAGTATTTCATTATAAGCCTGATGTTGTAAACGTCAGCAGGCCTCGTCCCGGCTCTGTCATCGACTTTTGAGGACGGGAAAAAACATGTTTTCACCATTTGTTCAACACATTCCTTTTATACAATTTTCTTAACCCATTCATTCACTCTTTTTTTCAAGAATACAATCTGAGATCAAACAGAAGCCGTGGATATTGATGAGTGTGAATGTAGATACATATTAATATAAATGTCACCCTGTGCGAGTGCCATTATCTGACATACAGAAAAGAAAGAGGCTGCGTTGGTGGTCGTAAGTGGCCAACCAGGGCAACGTGATTGAACAAATCATGTGTAACGTCTGAGATGGCCTATTGCGGATCACGAAACGTTGATATTCTTTGAATTCTGATCTTGTAACCTCTTGGGGAACTGCAGAAATTGGCGTGGGTTTATAAGCCACATGTATTCAATGAAAAAATCCACATGCAATGCGCACCAGTCAACTTGCCAAAACTTATATATCTTTTGTTACAACGACAAACGCACCAGACAGTAACGCATAGACCTGTAAAAAACTGTAAAGCAAGGGGCCTGCCTCTAGGTGTATGGGGGAACTCGGGCAACTTTGATGTCATTTTATTGATCATAACCATTACCTTATCCATTACAATCATATACATATAATCAAGGATATATCAGTATACTATATTCGCCTATATATATAGTAGAATAACATATATATGTTACCGTCATATAACCATAGATATTGTAGATAGGATAAAAATAGATGTGTAAGTATATATATATATAAATATATATATATATTTAAATATATAGATACATAAATTATGTATATATATATATATATATATATATATATATATATATATATATATATATATATATATATATATATATATACAAATACACAAATGTATATATAATTTATATATTGAGGATATTGATGATTTAAAATTTGTTTCGATGACCTTGACCTTTGTTTGCATTAGAGTTACACAGCCTCAGGGTTTTGATCATCAATTACAACTTCCACTTGAAACAAAAATTTCGAAAACATATTGAAAATTGTGATCTCTATCGCGAGACAGATAAACTTATTAAGAAGCTAACCAACGTTAAACGTGAAAAAAACAACCCTCTGTATCATGCTTAAACTGTTCAGTCCTTGAAAGTCATGGTGATAATCCGAATAACAATTAAATTTTGCATACATACATACATACATACATACATACATACATACATACATACATACATACATACATACATATACATACATACATACATACATACATACATACATACATACATACATACATACATACATACATACATACATACATACATACATACATACATACATACATTCATACATGTATGTATGTATGTATGTATGTATGTATGTATGTATGTATGTATGTATGTATGTATGCCAGAATATATGTATGTGTATGCATACATGTGTGCATGGATGGTTGTATGATATAATCGATAGGGGTTAAACAATTGGTAGGAAAGGTGGATAGATCGGTCATTGTTGGCTAGTGAACCCGCCTGGTAAGAGAACAAAATATCGTGATGATGTCACGTGATCACTTGCTGCTCTTGCATTTTTCAGGCGATGACGTAGCTTCATTGTGTAGATGGTACCTCTTCGCCGCCGATATTTACTACAGAACAGATGACATCAACTGTCAGCCAGACTGGTAGGGAAGCAAATTCCCCATTTTCTGACATTTATTGACTTTTTATGATATCTTTTCTGGAACAACCGGTTTAGCTTATTCGTGTTGTTGTTGTTTTTCATAACATAAGAAGGGTGTTAATGTGGTGATGTCTCCGTTTAACAAGTTGACAGGGGCATCAGCCGGGCTTGTTATCATTTACAGGTTTAATTGCGTCAGTAGGAGTGTTGGGTCTGTTTCTTCTCGCCATGATAGTGGTTGTCATTGTCCTCCTGGTCCGACGGAAATCACCCGCATCACAAGGTGTGCTGACTTATGATTTTTGCGGTTATTAAAAAATATTGTAGGCTGTATGCAAATTTAATGATTAATCAGTCCGTTATACTTAACGACTATCCATGATATTGCCTGGTCACTTAATTAATGTTATTTCATCGCCAAAGGAGAGGTCGGTCAAGTGCATGAAACCGGCACCAACGTTTCTCCTCCCGCTCTTAATCCTGGGTACACAGAGTTACAAGGTAGACCGCGAGCAGTAGCAATACGTATGACGAGATTGCAGCACTGGGGAAGACTTAGTTTGACCAGTCACTGGACGGAGAGAAATAATGTTCTAGTTATACTAATTAGTGCTGTTATATATTCATGTAAACACATAACTGCGATGTTAATTCTCACCTGAGAGCTGTCTGTGTATCGATTGGTGGATGGTTTCCTGACACTTATCATTGAATATCTTTATAACGATTAGAAAAGTATCTTGTATCCATAGTAACAACAAGTACACTTATCAGCCTTTTTATTTTATTTCATGCATAATCATAATAACAATTATATACATGATGCTACTAGTGTTACTACTACGACTACGACGCGACGACTACTACTACTAATTCCACTTCTACTATTGTTACAACTACTAACGCATACAACAATAATAATACGAACACAAATACCCGCCACCACGAGCGCTCTTTTTTTCCCGATGCCACGCCCCCGCGCCCTGGTGAGCCTAGCCTTGCGAGTGATTCCGGTGATGCGATGCTCTAAACGTGATTAAACGCAAAATACTAGCCAATTGAATGTCTGTCGATAATGCCTTGAATGATAGACTTGGTGTGTGAATGTGATTAGGGTGAGGCAGAAGCAGCCAGCCAGCCACTGTACACCTAGCAGCATGTATTGATAGCGGCTCCGCGCTCGGAAACTTGGTATCGGAAACCGAACGCCCTGCATACAAAACCATACACAGTAATCTTGTGAAGGTGTGAAGTATATTTGCGTTTAGATTTGGAGTCACATCGTTACGTAGAGGGAACCTTGAATATTGTCCATGTAGATTCCGAGGATTATTGTGTAAATGTAGTTAGTCATCTACTAAAGACGAACATGGTATTTTGTGTGTTTCCATGCGTACTCCTCATTTTGCTCACAAATGTGTTGTCCGAGGAGTTTGCCCTTTATGTCTGCTAACATACAGTTCGAGTCCAGCCTTATACCCCGCATTGGTGAAATAAATCGAATTTCGGGCACACGAAGTCAAGTCGTGTTGACCGCTTTGTTATTTTATTCACATCTTAATCATGTAAAATGTTGTTCTCGACTGTTAGCACACCTGTATTTGATGCATCCCAATTTTCCTCATCAGGTGAAAAGACGGAGTTCGCCTAGAGAAACTTTCGGCTGTCAGCAGCCATTGTGCGACGTTATGATTCACATACGATAAATACATTGGATAAGTGAAATCCAGCAATGAGGAGAGTTTTGTATACATACACTAGCCCACGTCAATGGTTGGCCAATGAAAGAATTATGTCACATGATATGGTGACCGCTGTCAGACATAGAATATTAATATAATTAAGTAAAAATCCTCATAAAGACTGTCGAATCACACGCTAGCTACAGCAAATTTATTGAACAAGAAGCCGAATCCTCCATAAAAATGAGATTCTCATCAATTAATAATCGGTAACATGTTTCGCGGCTGATGGACTAAAGAATGTCCTTCGATTGCTCCATAAGATTGGATTCGCTAGTATAAACACATATATATAGATGCACTGAAATTTATATATCAACATTTGTACATATATAAATATATGCATATATATATGCATATATATATCATATATATATCTATATATGTATATATATATACATATATATACATATATAAATATATAAATATATATATATGCGTTTTATTAATATGTATATATATGCGGTTTTATATATTAATATATATATATATATAACTGAACATACATACATGTATACATATGCATATTTATATATATAGTATATATATAGAGATATTATATATAGAGGAGAGAGATAAAAAGAGAGAGATATAGACAGAGGACAGATATATATATATATATATATATATATATATATATATATATATATATCTATATATATATATATATCTCTATATATATATATATATATATATATATCTATATATATATATCTATATATATATACTATGTCAAATGAGTGAACATCCTATCAATGCAGTAACTAAATTAGCGAAAAGTTAGTAGTTCCGCGGACGTATTGTGTAGAAATGCACATGATCATTTGTTGACGAATTTGATTTAAAGTGCCTATCGCACGGTTATAGGTACTTCGCTGAAATCAATTCATAATGTGATCAATAAACTCAAACCGGTCCAATAACCGTAGCATCTGAACAGTTAAGGCCAAAATTTGATAAAGTGTCAGTTAAAATTAGCGCGCCCGACAAAACGTTGCGGCAGCCATTATCTAGATCAACCATGCGTGTGACGTCAGGTAAGGGAGGCCGTTCTCAGAGACGCACGGAGTTCCCCGTTGTTTACATTGTCGGAGTTTGTCTCCCGTTTTTGTGATTTTGGATCGTTTTTAGCCATCTTGTGACCGCCTGAACGCGATGGTTAATGGTTGTTGAGTTAGGGGCTGCTCGCGTACCAGTCGGGACGGCGTGAGCTTGTTCAGGTTTCCCGGTAAGGACGATTTAAAAAAAAAATGGATTGGCCAGGTTCTACAAATGGGCGGGCCCGGGCAAGTACTCGTTTGTGTGCTCGGTTCATTTCACCGAGGAATGTTTTGAGGAGGCACCGAAACTCAAAGAAGAGCTTGGTTGGATACCACGATGTAAGCGGGTTATGAAGGAAGCTGCTGTGCCTACTCTTTTTGCGAAGGCCTCTGCTGTCAAGCAATCAAGAAAGGATGGTGAGGCAAGTTAACCCCTCCCACCCCAGCCCAAGAAAAGCAGACCTGCCTTTACCAAGAGAGAGAAGCACAGGGTGAAATTTGATGACTTTCTTGTTGTATTAGTATTGAATAAATAGTCCATTATCTTGTTAAGTTGATGATATGGTTGCCAGGCAAGTATCATTCTTATGATATAATATTTTGCTATTTACAGTGCTCCTTCATGGCGGTGTTTGTTTTTAAATTGCGAGTCATTAAATTTGTTTACATGTGCTGATATGCCAAATATATATATAGGTCACGTATAATTGGTTCATTGAATCACAGATATCAGCGAACAAGCGAAAACAGAAGCTGGGGATCCAGTCTTCAAGCAAAGATAACCCAAGTTTAAGCAGGGGCATGTTGTCACTGAAGTAGCAACAAAGGCAACATTTGGTGAATATTTTTACTGATATATAAACTGTAAACAACAACAAATTCAATTACCATGGAGGTATAAGGTTATAAGCAACAGTCTGGTGTGCAAGCAGTGACTTGATTCCTGTTATGTTTCAAAGTATGTCGAGTGCCTGATGGCTGAGTTGTGGCTGGTTTGCTATGAGCCAACCCTGCCCAAGACAGAAGCACCACCTCCAATGTGTGCAGATGCGATGAGACCAGATCCACGACAAGCCATTGAGGCACACCAGAGTAGGTTCTGCATGTATCAAGACAAGTCCTAGGTGAGTGGAGGATAGAGGAATCCTTGATAGTCTGGTGCTGGGAAGTTATCTCGTATTGTTGTAACAGCGCAGCGATAACGGAACTCTATCTTTTGTCCAAGATGTCCCCAGCACCAGCAAACAAACTGCCGGTATGCAGTATACCTGTAACGCCTGTAAAATAACCATGTGACATTGTTGATTTAACCATGCTTAAATATGTTTTGTCATACCAGTATCAATAAATATAATTAAATCGCTAGCCTTTGTACAGATTTATGTGTAAATAATAGAAAACATTGTCACCTTTGTACAACCTTATCTGACATGTGCCTGTGCTGTTGTCTGTAGGAGAAATATCCCCTTTGCAAGGCCCAAGGGTTCAAACAGATTGGGCTGAAACCAGGATGCTGGGTTATGCCACCAATGGGAATGGGGCTGTTCTCTATTGATGTCATGACTCAAGGAATTTCCACACAGCACACAGATTCTTCCACACAATCACCTGTAACATGATGTAATGATGGGAATACGAATGTATGTAATAAAGGATGACATATTGTATGGCAAATATGTTTTAGCCTCTGTTTTCATAGAAACTCTGATGTAACACTGACCAAGATGATAATATAATACCATAATCTTCACCTCCTAAAGTCAAGTTATACATTCATTTATGGGCTAACTGACAATCCTATGAGAAAACAGCTGTGGTGCTTGCTCTCCTATATATATTCTACCTCAGAATCAATCTACATCAACTTTTAAAAATATTGTTATCAGCCTTTGATAAGGCCTACTTTAAATAAAAGAGGATCTCTATTTATTAGCAGCAGTCCGAAATTAGTTTGTTTGCAATTCGTGTGGATGAGCATTTACTTTGTAAACATGAACACTTGCAACCACTTGATTTGATAAAAACTTTGTGGTATCTCACGTCTGCTGTCTGATATGGAAGAATTATTTGCTGCAAAGCTCTGTTGTATAGTCTACTGTTATGAAAAGAGCTTTTATTGGTGAAATTTATGGATTAACTTCGTTACACGCCAACACATATACGATGAACTGGTGCACAAGCAGAATCAGACATAGCTTACCAAGCATTGTTCTGTAGCAGCCCTATGTCCTGGGCTGGATGACCCGCGTGAGACCCAGACCCAGCAGTGACATCGACAGTGTCTTTTTTCTCTCATCGGAGACGTCGGATTCGCTCAAACTTGCTCTGCCGAAGCAACGATAGTTTGCGAATGACCTGTGCCATACCATGTCTCTTCGTTGCTCTCCTGAAGTGATGAAATAACGAAATTTCCAGCAGCCATTTCTCGCTAATCGTAGTGCAGATTGCGCCTCGCAACAAAAACATTCCCGGACCTGACGTCACGCGGAGGCGATGAATTATTCATGAGCTTGTCGGCTCGATACGCCGAATTCATCTTTAAGGTCGAATTTCGATCAGAAAGCGCGCACTTTGACAATTGACACATAGACAGAATAGGTACTTCTGCGTTATATTTCTGTTATCTGGCGAAAAAAATGACATGATTTTTCGTGCGATAGGCACTTTAAGAGCACGATCTAAACCCGTCGGTTTTAAAATAAATTTTAACAGACTTCTGTACTATGTCATTTATCATATGAAATGATCTTGTATAGGTTATGATGGAACTGAAGTTAAAATACAGAAATGAATACCCTAACATGTAGTGGCCTGGTCCATTGTGGCAAAGATAGACGCCTGGGTTATCTGGCTTTGCTTAGGATTGACGGGAATTTGACAAATACGGTGTTGGCTGCGAGGATTATGGTCGTAATGCATGGATAAATATAAACTCATGGATACTAAACATTTCATATAAGTATTACTGAATATGCAATAAAGTTAACCGGCAACATAATACATTACAATCGTATGTACCTTAACACTATCAATGGTTTTCTAAGAACTGATATTTGATCATCTTTTGAATTAAATCTTTGTAGGAAGTCGTCAATCTCCATACCTTGAAACAACTTATAAATGATATCACAGAGTGAACAAACAGCCGCATGAATGATTGCAATTTTTAACTCTTTGAGATTGGGTCCATATATCATATGCACATGACGCAAATGTTGCTTACAGTTTTTCCTAGTGTATTAACACTACACAATAGTGCAGCATTCCCTAGTCGACCTATATTCAACGAAGGTCAACGTTGATCATGGCTGCCAAAAAGCCCCGAGACCCGTTTTAAGGCCAATTCATTCCCTGAGTGTCGAGGAGAACAAATTATTTACAAGCCAACACAACAAACCAAATATAACAATCGAAATAAGATCAGGAGATCAGATTCAGATGGCTACTGGGCAGTATTAATGCATTAAATTGCTGTAAAGCAGGGCGTTGAGAACAATTCTACATTTTGTAGTAATCAAATAATTGAGCAAATAATTTAAGCTAACGAATTTAATAAATATTTAACAGTCGTTTTGCCATTTCTTCCACCGAAAATTGAGACATTGATTTAAATCACGCAAATTGTTTACATGTGTAACCGTTGAAGCAATACTTGATTACTCGTGAGACTCAGTAAGGGTGCTGGTGGTTGCGATTATATCAAACCTTTCATACTAAAATAAACCAATGAAGATAATCCAATAGCAGCATCTTTAACGCATGTAATAAATTTAGCATTCGGTCAGGGGCGCTATTCAAGTGCCTGCTTTAAGGGCCACATGCGATGGTTGGGTACAGTGTTGGAGAAGGCAATTTCCTGTTAGATGAGTTGCGATACAGTTTTCGGCCCATATGAACAAGTTAGTGCCTCGAATAACGATATAATCACCACCGTGCAAATAGGATCACTATTGTTAAACGAATAACTGGAATGGCATATAACAATTCGGGTGGAACAAACGATGGGTAAATTAATAATGTACGCGTTTGATTAATACATCGTATATATGAATATATATATATATATATATATAGATATATATATATATATATATATATATATATATATATATATATATATATATATATATGTATATATATATATACAGAAATATGTAAATATATATATACATACATATTTATATATATATAAGGATATATATATATATATATATATATATATATATATCTATATATATATATATATATATGTATATATATATGTATATATGTATATATATATATATTTAATCATGAATATATATATAAAGTCATACACATATATATTTATATACAACAATATATATGTAAATATATATATAATTATGCATATATATATAGATATATATATATATATGTATATTTATATAAAGACATACACATATATATATATATTTATATACAAAAATATATATGTATGTATATATATATAATTATGCATTTATATATAAATATATATATATGCATACATATATATATATTTATATATATATGAATATATATATATATGTATATATATGCATATATATATATATACATATATATATGTGCATATATATAGATCTATTAGTGATATATACATATATGTATGTGCGACTTCAGATGCTTGAATAATCTTATAAAGAGCGGTGGAAGTATAATAAGTGTTTGCAGGGCTTTGACGGGTAACATGCTGCAACCTAGGAATGCAAAACATAATTCGATGTGAATGAATATAGAGACAAACACTTTCCTTTTTTAAAACCTTTGATTGATATGTATTTATAACCGGGCAGACTGCCAATGACGACGACTCTTTGCTTCCATTATTTTATATTCGCTACCGTAATTATTCGGATGGTATGGGAGTATCCTTAAGTAAAGCTAAACTAGGTCAACGGCGCTATATATAGCATGTGTTTTTGTTTTATGGCAAATATACAAGGCATACAATTATCTATATATCGAGGGAATCCCAAATCCATATAACTATTCACGGCTCGATCTAATAGGTACTGAAATAACCGCACTGGCACTCGATACTTATTAATGCATTAACAAACATTACCCACTTTTCGTCTTTCCCGACATATCAAGCAAGTGGGCTTACAGAATGTGAATGATAGCTGAAATGCGCAACCGAGACTAGTTCTGCAGCCTATCACATTATTAACAGGAGTTTGCTATAACACTCAGGAAGGTTTCTTGTTAAATGTTTGTCTCAAACAGGGCCAACATACCATGCTTCCTTGCTTAGGGGTTTACCCAATGTACGCTACAAATTGTCTGAGCAGCTATTATGGGGCTACTGAGTTAGTGTGTGGTGATGAAACACAGCTGTTTAGAGTCGAAAGCATATTATATACTCGTAAACGGGCGTCGATGTGACCTTTTGCAACTACGCTGCACTATTTTGGGATCAATAATTTGAATTAAACGCTATCGGCTTAATTATAATACCTTATTCTTTAAGTAATCTACTACTTATCACAGAAGAAGCAATTTCACCTTCACCATACTAAAATGTTAGAAAGATCATGCCCGATAGGGGAACTAACAGAGCAGAGATTTGACCAACCTCATTCATAGTCGTGAATATATAGGCCGTCCTGACTGACATTTGCTACTTCCACGTCGCGAGCTATTGAACTAATTGAGCATGAAAGACTTTTCAGGAACTCAGTGGATGAGCCGACACTGTTACAGTGGCGCAGCTGCTGTAAATCGACCCCATAAGTAACATGTATGGTTATATTAGAAAAAAACACCCGCAGTCATATGCAGTTGCCTTTTTCAGCATACATTGAAACCTCACCTTTTTATGTACTAATACAGACCAATAATTTTGCTCTTGCAGTTACGATTGCAGTGGTAGGTGTAGTGGTTCACTGATCTGACATTAGGCATGCCAGTCCTATCTTTTACAACAATCACCACATTGCAAAGTATTGCCTTATTCAAGCAATAATAGCGGCAAACCACAAGGCAGCAAAATATCAGTTGATTATATGTTTTGTGGCTACATCGGAAATGATTAAAGGCCACTGCATCCGTAATCGAATGTAGCGTCATTATGTGTAAATCACGCCGTCACCAATGCTGATCTTGTGCTTTGAAAGAGATGGTTAAGTTTTGGACGTAGATAAATAGGTGAACGTATTATATGATTAAGTGATTTTCTCGGTTTCTATGCAATGGTATAGTGAATTTAATTGGTTGTGTGTCTCTCTTGGAGCATATACATATATCTATCACGTATTCAAGGCACCGACATAAAATAAGCGCATTGAAATGTTATGTAATTGCAGTGGTAAGTGGATCATCAGTGGACAAAAATGTGATTTAAAGCTTCTTTCGTTGCACATCAAAGCAACACTTATAGTGCTTTACAAAATGTTTCATTTTCATCACCAATCTGTATTCCAGCAGCAATGCCAACCAATGAATAAGTCTTCTGACGTAAAGTTTGCTAGGTATTTGTTGCAATAATTATTGCTCATCTCACCTAGACTGAATAAGTTGGCTGTGCCGTAACGTGATCCGGTGTGTAGAGATGCTCACGCTACGCACTTGTAGTAAAAGAATCGAACTCCAGATGTAGGGTTAATAACAACTTGAACTTTATTTAACTGTTTTCAACTTTCGAATTTCAGATGTAACTTAGCCTAAACTTAAGAGAGAGAAGTGTTGAGCCCGGAGGCCAGGAGAGAACTGATTTTGAAATATAAGTTGTTTCCCTCAACGACTAAGGCATGCCATCCCAATTCTCATGGGACATGCCGTAGCCAGGTCTGTGAGGGCTGGGGCTAACGGGTGTTGCCTGGGCAGGAAGGTCATGTGGCTCTGGAATATGGGGTATGTATGATGAGAGGGGGGAAGTGGCAGGTGACATGTAGGTCACTTCTGGATCTGGGAAACTGGGGCGTATAATTAATATAAGCTGTTGGGGGTTACTCCATCAACTGATGACTGAGAGGGTACGTTATGATGAAGGGTAGGTTTGTTATGAATTTGGCACTCAACATATCCCTCTCCTTTTAAGAGGATGAATATCCACAAAAGAAACTAGGTCCCTTCATGGGAAAAAAAAATAATAATCATGGGGATATTCTAAACTAAAAGTTGGTTGGTAAGGAAATGGCGGTAGTGAGTCGGAATGTGAAATACACATTCCATTGTGCTTTATATCAGAATTGATAAATCTTATGGTAAAAAAAAATTCTGGTCCTATTAATTATTTTTCAGTGAAATCAAAATATTTATTGTATTATTATTACATTGTTATAAATCTTACTTTTATTACTATACTTATTGTTGAACATGTGAAATGTTGGTAAATGTCGTGCAGGCTGGCCTATTTTCTAGAGGTTGGAATTCAACCATATTTTAATTTTATGTTGGGACATGGTGCAATATCTATGGCTAGGGCATCTAAATTACTCATAGATACCCCAGCTGTACTCGGAAACTGGCACTATTGATGCCGAGGCATCGATAGCGCCAGCAGGAGCATCGTGTGACACTCCTAACCGTTGTGAATCCGAGCCAAGCAGAGAGTTGGCCTCACTGTGCACCTCAACGCTAAAACTAATTAACATTGGGGGCCTACCTGGCGTGGGATTTTAGGTGGGAAAAGGGAGAGAAGCAAGATTAGACATGCAACAGTAAAGCTGACTATTCTAAAGGAGGAGAAAGTTATACCGTTGGAATATAAATATAGCCTAAGCAAGTCATGGTCGTTTTACATGCATCTAAACTAGCAAAGCAGGGCTGATGGGTAACAAGTCATGGTCGTTTCACTTGCGTATGCCCACTGCTTGCATTTAAGCTGGAAAAAAAATGTACGTAAAAAAAAAACCTAAATGTGTTTCAATCATTTACACAATAAGAATTATTATTGGCGTGAGCTTTCCGAACTGGTGGGTCCATTCGATCCAGGCAGCGACGTGATACTTGAAGATCCTCGGCCGGTTGATCATGTCGTAGACAGGACTCGCGCGTCAACGCCTCCACTGGCTGAAAGTGATCTGTCCCCTTGACCAAAGACGCTACTGAACAAGTACAAACTCTTGAATACTGTTAACAGAGCACGGCATGACAACCACACTGAGCATAAATACACACTATAATAACTACACAACACCAAGTACGCATGACTGTTGATGCGTAGTCTGCTTATAACCCGAGGCAGAACTCGACGGGAAATCGACAGGGCATGCCGTTATTTGTCTATTCCTTCGACAATCTCTTGGCGTGAACTGTCGGCCCTCAGGGACATCAACTTGAGCCACTGACCTCGCGCGTTCCTGAGGATTAACTGCTGGCCCTAGAGAGAAGGGATGTGGCGCATGTTGTACAAGGCAGATGCCATGTCCCCACGTCGCCTTCCTGGCGCACGCCTGTAGTACGGGGAGGGTGTCTCTGATTGGCCAACAGCATTTTACAGACAGCGCAAGCTCAACCTAGGCTTAGCTGTGATCTGGGACGGAATTGGTTCTAAACTCATTATACCAATCAGTAGGCCGTTCATCCTTATACGTCTGGGACAAGATCCTGCGGGCTACCTGCTACCTGAAATGTTGACCATGATACTTACTGATCTCGTCAGATCTGTGATCCGTGGTTATGGTCACCATTCGAGCTTCACGATAATAAAACCTAAATCACACAGACTTTCTAAAAGACGAGTTAGATTTCTTAAACCAATGTTAACTGTTCAATTATATAACCACTATCCACGGAACTCATATCATGAAATTTAAAATATAAAATATCGGGGAGTTTTATGTTTAATTTCGCGCTTAACTCCCGATGCGCCGCAGCGCATTTTAGTGCGCTTAGAAAGGACGGGCCAGGCAAATGCGGGGCGCATGCGCTAAGTTCTGTGATGCTCCAGTAAATGAGCTTATCGCAAGTGGTGGTCGCGAACGGGTCCGTTTATTTATTGCATGCCGCGCATATCATTAAATGAAAGTTCATCGCAGGTCAGCTAATGGGCCCAGTCGGCCGGAGCGTTTTTATGACTTGTCTGGTCTTGCAGGCATGTTAACCTCCTATCAATGTAGCATCAGCTGTCCGAGTGTAAACTTTTGAATCAGCCGTGTCATTAATGGACTGCGCATTAGCAGGCCCGGGTATGAAGCTTACGGTCTCAGTACCTAGTGAAGAGAATTTTAAAAAAGAGGTGGAATTGACGTCTGAACTTACACTACTTGAATCAGTATGTAATAAAGTACAGTATCTATATCTTAACTACAACTATGTTACACTACCAATAGTCTAAACCTGCTGTTGTGAATGCGAAGACGAATTCGGGTCATTAAATCAAATGAGGTCATCAACAGATAAGTGGCCACTAACATAAGCAGATGTACTGACCAAGTTAGCCAACTGGAGCATGACCTGTATAGCAATGCCGGGTCTTCCAGAATGCAGGGAGATAGCGGGAAGCGCCAGGGATAGGCGTTGGCGGGAAACTGTTGACAGATGTCTGTTGAGAAGTAGGGACTCGCGAGAGTTGGGGATGCGACGCGAGGGCAGACAAGAAGCTTGTTTGAGGAGGTGATGTCAGCAAAGATTTGGTTTGTGGAATGGGAGATTGTGGATCGACAATTGATGGTTTATTTGGAGTTGGTGATGATAGGGCAGAAGCCAGTCTATGATCAGAGTCAGGAGGGGCTGGTGATAGCGAGACAAAACTTGGTGTAGACTCAAAGCTTGGAGGAGTTAGTGATGGGTCGACTGGAGTAGACAGAGGAGAAGGGCGAAGAGGGGTTGGGGATATGTGGACTAAAGTCGGCAAAGGAGCGGGGCTGGTAGGGGTTGTAGACGGGTCGACTGTAGTCGGCAAAGGAGTAGGGCTGGAAGGGGTGGGGCACGGGGCGACTGTAGTCGGCAATGGAGCGGGGCTAGAATGGGTTGGGGACGGGACTACTGCAGTTCGTGGGCATTCAAAAGATGCGACATTTGCATACTTTGCATTGGGAGCGACAACTGAGGCTTTGCTTTCTTCGCGAACTTCTTTCAACAACATTACATAACTAATTCCGTCCACCAATGCATCACGCAACATGATCACTTCCTTAGCAAACTCAATACATTCACGCATGGCTGTCTCATACCCCTCTAGCACAGGAGAAGCAATGTTACGCTGTGTTTCGTCTCCCACTCGACATCGATGATATTCCTGCGCAAAGATTCTCTTCCGCAAACAGGCTTCCTCATAGTGGTCATTAGCATTTTTCAAGGCCACCCTCAAGCTCGAATTGTTACGTTCAGCGTCGTTTTACAACTCGGGCAGCCCAATACATTCAGTAAGCATTCTTTTAAGGATACCTTCCATTTCACGCAGTAGAACTTCAAAATCAAACAGGATATCAAGAAAATCTTAAATTTTGTACTCACACGTTGGCAGCCGGAATCGAATGAATTCTCCACCATGTGCCGTAACGTGATCCGTGGTGTAGAGATGCTCACGCTACGCACTTGTAGTAAGTAAAAGAATCGAACTCCAGATGTAGGGTTAATAACAACTTGAACTTTATTTAACTGTTTTCAACTTTCGAATTTCAGATGTAACTTAGCCTAAACTTAAGAGAGAGAAGTGTTGAGCTCGGAGGCCAGGAGAGAACTGATTTTGAAATATAAGTTGTTTCCCTCAACGACTAAGGCATGCCATCCCAATTCTCATGGGACATGCCGTAGCCAGGTCTGTGAGGGCTGGGGCTAGGGGGAAGAGGGGGGAAGTGGCAGGTGACATGTAGGTCACTTGTGGATCTGGGAAACTGGGGCGTATAATTAATATAAGCTGTTGGGGGTTACTCCATCAACTGATGACTGAGAGGGTACGTTATGATGAAGGGTAGGTTTGTTATGAATTTGGCACTCAACAGCTCATGACTCACTCTTGCCATCCTTCACACGTATAAGTATGTCTGTGTACGGCTGTCATTTACATTCACCCATTGCTGCTGTGCCAGGGTCACTTTTAGGGCTTGATATTATATTCTGCGGCATCTACATCTTGTACATTGCGAGCCATGAGTGTATTATTCAAGTTTTTATTTCGCCCTTTTATGACGCATCATTTATCATTTAACCACTTGCCATCAAGAAGTATAAATAGTTTCAAATCACCTTGCACTGTGTTGGATCTGCATCGCATTAGCACCATTAATCGAAGGTGGGATCTACAAAACTTAGTTTCCTTGTTCATCCTACTAGAATTGTGTTTTGTCAGCAAGCGACGCACTATAATCCAATATTTGATTGGATAAAGTGTATGGTGTCTCTCTTACATATTATTTAAAATTCTCTAAGCGTTTATAAATAAATAATTTTCCATTGCAATGTCTGCAATAAATGCGCGTTAAGAATTCTGATTCATGCGTCAAAACTATAATCGATTGCAATTGTGTAAATCAGGTTCTTAGTTTACCAACTTAGTATAGAAAAAGGTAATCTAAACAGAGGACCGTTTTAGACACGTACAGAACGATAGCACTCTTCTGGGCAACCACGAAACGTGCATCGTATCAGCAATCAGGCGATAGTTAAAGAAGCAATGCACAGATGGCATCCTCCGCATCTCGTTATCTATTAGAAAGTAGATCATTATTTGAAATGGGTTTGATGTTGTCGTTTTGTATGCATATCGTTGGCAACAGAATGTTATGGCTATTGATGTTCCTGCTAGTTGATTTGCCATTTGACACATCATTCAACTCAGTACCAACACAGGATCCAAAGCCAATGTCAGCCATGCAATAAACGTCATACAATCGATAGTCTAAAACAAAGTAAGGAAGTGTTGGTGCTAGAATGCACACTACGGATTTGTCCTATGGCCTGGATATGAGCTTCACATAAACAGTACCAAAATGTCCAAACATAATAGGCTGCGTATTGGCCCTGTCAGTAAAACTCGCTGATTATAACTGCTTGGTTTGGAGTATATAGCCTCAATTCAGGGGCTGATGTCTACAAATAGTTGCAATCCGCGTTAAATTTAAAATCCCTTTTGTGCAACGCGTCAAGACAGACTCATGGGAAAAAAATTACAACTACGAGTTCCTTGGCGTAGTTATTTGCTCGAAATCGCTGTATCCTGTTCACCAGGAGATTAATATTCATTGACCATTTGATATATGGACTGAATGTGTCCAGCAATACATTGTCCTGATTTCGTTCAGCGATCTGTCTTAGCCATCGATATCTATCGTGATTACAGTTATCCGCTACTGTTTTCAGTCCAGTCACAATATAGCCAAACTTTTATTTAGCGTAGATATGTACTCACCACACCCGCGGGCCTCATTCGGTTACTGCGTTGGTGGTTGCATATTGCCTTACAAGTGCTGAATCAGACCTTATAAGGGAAAACTTCTACGTACAATGTGTAACGTGATCCATGGCCCGCGCAGAACTACAGTGGTACAAGATGAGCAGCGTTGGCAACGCGCGCTACGATTTGTCATTCGGTTAAGTCAGTTTGTAAACAAACGACCGTGGGAAAGTGGATATTGACAGACTGGTTACATAAAAGTACCGATATCATTGGCGAAATCGCCCCCCGTCAAACTCGGGATACTGATCACCATTTAGTACAGACAGTTGTCAAATTGAGGTTTGGTCTTTTGCACGAACGCTTTCAGAAATTAAGAACGTTTATTGATATAGCGTGAGGTTAGAATTTGTCACTTTTTCGCTCTCATATTTGTCAATGATCTTTGCTGTAATGATATTAAAGTGCAAAATCTGTTATCATGTGCTGAGTGGAAAATCTAATACCGTGTCTTGGGTAGACGGTGATTATGGTGACAGCTGCATATATGCATGATCAAATTGTGAAACGTGGCATGTAAATCTACACACATGTTTTATTATGGTCTCTAACGCCACTGTCTTTTTGTATTTTACACCCAGGGCACATGGCTGGTGCTCATGCGACAATCGAATACCGCATTGAGAGCCCAGTGTTGAATTTAGTCTTGACAGCCAGATAAACCCGCTGTACCCTACGTTTCTACGTTATGTTACAACGAAAATGCGCTATATAAGATTACTGGCCACTTTAATGAATTAAAAACAAGCTAGTTCAGATGTGTTGGATGATATATAAGTATTTGAATAAGGGCATGTTTCATCGGCAGTCAGTAATGGATATATTCTATATGCCGACAGTAGCAATGCTACATGCAATAGTTACATCGTATAACGCATGAATATGGTCTATGTGGCTGTTTTGGATGCGTACAGCCTGTTTCTCGAGTGATCCCAAAAATAACGAAGATGCGTCTATGTTTGTGCAGTCGTTCGTTAATTTACATCAAAATCAGTAAACAGCACAATTCCTCAGTGACGAGCAGCCGCGTGTTGTATGTTTATGGTCATTACCTAACATAGCATACGTGATATTAACTTTTATGTAGGTGTGATACTCACGTATCCTCCGTTTTTATCAAGCAAACTATCGATTTCTATAACTGTAATTATTGCAGCGGCCAATGAACCTGAACACATATTTTGTGACTCAGGGTGTGCTAATTTGTGGGTGTAGGTTAGGGTAATTACTGATGCAATCACATTTTCAGGCCAATTACAAATACAGCTAAGCAGGTACGTCGAGTCCTTAAGTAAGTTTAGTGCGGGATGCTAAAACATTGCATGTGCAAATAAAATACAATCACTGCAAAGGTCAATAAATAAAAGAGCAATTTTGCTAGTTTTAGATTTTATAAATAACCCTCGGTTTTAATTTAATTCAGTATTTTTTGATAACTACAATTGGGTTTTGGAACTTATTGTCAGACAATTGCAGTGATTGTATTAATGTATCTGTGTTAGGCAGCTCAAATTAATTTATTTGCCGTAATGTACGTTTGACATGATTATTGCGCGAACTTAATCAGTGAGATTTATATCTGTGCTTAGCTTAGAGAGGTCTTTTGCAATAACCGCTATCATTAAATCAGACACTTGTATATGAACGCTGCAGTATTAATACAATTAAATTGTCCCTTTCGCTGCTTATAGCAGGAAAGAGACCGTGTAGTAGAATGTAAAGTCATTTCCACAGAATCTTTGGCACATTTCGGCAATTACACGACTGCTGGTATATTTCAGCATAAGGTCGCTGTGCATAATTCATGGCGTACTGTGTAATTATGCCATGACATTAGCTTGATATTTGCGTGCTTTTATATTACGGCAACCAAAGCTCATTTACTATTGCACTACCGTTATTGATTAATTGCAGCATGGGACAAATAAACACTAATTGCCGGATACAACCGACAGTTATACGATTGTCTTCTGCTTGCCGACTTTTTCGGTTTTTTTCTTGTAAGTTCCGCGTCCGTAGTGGTATTAAGAGATGAGTGACCAATCCAGTGCCAACCTATTATCAGCCAACAAGATCAATAAAGAAAGCGATTTCGAAATTTTAAAATGAGAAGATTATATATTACTTTTATATACTACTTACTCTCCAAATTCATACTATTACAAGCGTACCATGTTCAAATATATATATATATATATATATATATTTATATATATATATATAAATATATACATATACACACACACATATATATATATATATATATATATATATATATATATATATATATATATATATATATATATATATATATATATATATATATATATATTTTTAAAAATATGCACATATATATATGTTTGGCAACAAAGTGGCGCTGCAACACCGCCATACTGAATCTCACAACAAACCTTCCGATAGCATTGAATACAATATATGGATTTTTGATGTCCTGGTAGAGGGTGCAATTGAAAATATTTAACTGAAAGATTATCCATATGTTTGACATATAGAAAATGAAGCAACAGAGCTATTGCCTTATCCGAGAGTCGTTAACAGCGAACGGTGATCTTCAATACGCCATGCAGACTGAGATCGGATAACTGCAGTATCTTTTTGATGAATACCAAAATGTTTTTGCCACTGCGCTCTGCGAGAGGCAAGGTTTTGATTCTGGCAGACAGCCAAAAAGTTGTACGCGGGCGTCCCACATGAGTCCGGGCTCTACGGCGTTGATGAATACCAACTTAGTCATCATAACGGCGACTCAGCGTTGAGTCGTAACTCAAACTCAGCGTGGTTGGTGAATACGGACCCAGGTGTGGTCTTCAGACCGTGCAGTTACCCTATCTCAGTCTGCATGGCGTATCCAAGATCACAGTTCGCTGTTAACGACTATCACTTACACTTCCAAACGTTTTCTCTGCAACATACAAATCGTGTTTGAAGGAAATACCTAAGAGTTTATAGCTACGATAAAAGGGTTCATTTCGAGCGTGTCTGCGGTGATCGCTTCCCTAATTATAATACATTGCAATCGTTAGGTGGCGTTACCGTGATATCAACAAAAGCACATGGGAATACTGGGCCGACGTCACTGTGATCGATGTAAGCGGGAAAATATAGTTTCGCAGTTTCTTTCAGCTGACGAAACAGGTCGCACAATAGGCTTAGAAATAGGGAAGATAACAAGTACAATGTTTAATAAATATAAGCTGGATAAATTTGCCGGTCTATGGTAGACCAATCGAAAACAGTTCGCCTCTCAAAACGTACGCGCTGTTTACTGTCATTGAAATTTATGTCCGCGCTGGAAATGGCGATATTACATTGTCGCCAATCGTCAAGAGCGAGCGAATTTGCTTGGTGTAGATATTATCATTTTTTGGCCCATCAGGGCTATGCGAAGGTCACGAGTTTCCGGTCAAATTGTGGTTTTTATATTATTTAGGTGTTGAAAGGTCGTTACATTGCTTGTACCTGAGACAACGACGTGTGCGGGTTTCACGGTACATATGCCCTCGATCATCAACAACCTGCGACTTATTATTTAAATATCTTTATACATCTTGCAGCTATTGGTAAGTCAGAACATGGATAAATAGGAGTCACAGCGACTTTGCTTTCCTCGCGTCTGAATGAGCAGGCTAGGTACTTCTATTTCTCTGGGTGTAGAAATGTTCCTAATTTCCCCCCCATGGAGGCTTATCCTTTCAATTATTTGGGCTGCGAATCCTCCATCCTGGCAGAGATGATGAATGTTAATATTTCTCTATATTTTCACACCAGAAGAAGATAATTAAATTCGTTCTTTGCTTAATAATAAGGAACATTAACGTAGAACAACACCATTGCAGTGTAGTAAGCTTTGTATGGAAGAGTGAAATAAAATAGAAATCAATTGCACATGGTTTATTTGCATGAAATCTTCATATGGTTTTTATCCATTTAAAAAGTACAACATCAGTCGGTGACTCATCAATTATTATTGTACAGAACAATAAACAATCAAATATACAATATAACATTACCATAAAAACAGTGATTACATGGAGGTTACCGGAAACATTTATGCATTTGTCTTTTTCAATCCCACAGAGCAGTGCAAAGATTTATACATGGCGGAAGGCTCCTCTGAATTGCCCACTGTCTGGATTATCCCTTGAACCACCTTTCTCACGAATAATTGAAAACAGGTTTTCCAAGCAATCCTGGTTGATTTGTGCCGCGAGCAAGAAGGGAATATCAGGCTCTTCTTCCTGTACTGACTGCCAAAGTCCTAATAGGGCGTTGATAGACAATACCCAACCTCGAAGACATGCAGGGCGGCGGGTTTCTGTACAGTGATAAATTTGTATCTATATATGTATATATTCATATATAAATATTTAAATATATGTATATATATATATATATATATATATATATATATATATATATTTATATATATATATATATATATATCTATATCTTTACTATATAGATATATATCTATATATATATATATATATATATATATATATATATATCTCTATATAGATATATATATATCTATCTATATATATATATATATATATATATATATATATCTATATATATATATATATAGTTCATATGTGAATCTTGAGGGCTGATGACTTATTACATAAATGTATTCCTACATCGTGTCTTAATTCTTAATTTGAGCCCCGGTCATTGGTCCACTGCTAAGAAAATGACCAATGGGTTGCTTCCATTGCTCAACCAATCCTCTTGCCATGACAACTAGGGCATGGTTGGCAAATTGTTTGTTGTTGCAGAATGCAAATCTCTCTACTAGATCATGACTTGCATCATATGACACGCCTTCTTTTATAGATATCTCACCAAACACAATCCATACATGTCTGGCCTTATTGGGTAAGTTTGTTAATTTCAGTTTCAAGACCGAAAGTATGTCAGCATTAAAACCCTGTGCTACAGTTTTGCATCACTCGCCTCAGTGTTTGAACGGATGGCAAGAAAAATATGCGGCTTAACAAGCGGTAAGTTTTTGGGTTTCAGGCTTGAATGAAGCAGAGATAAGGCAAGGGGTATATCTTTAACAGACCATCTTGCACCTCTTTTTTTCTTCATTGACATTGCAATTGTGTAGCTGAAAAACAGTACAGTTAATGGTGAAGTTTAAATGATATAGTAGCATAATTTCTTGGAAAATAGTTTATAATCCTTGATGGAAGTAAATATATATATATATATGTGTTAGCAATATATGTGGACATAGAATCAACCAGGGGTTGTACCGCACTTCTTCAACAAGTGGTTCCATCAGTCTTCAGCTCCATCAATTTCGTTTGTTTGTGTCTATTGGCTGGTGTCACTGTGGTCCTGCTAGCCTTCTCATGCGCTGATCTTAGTTATACCTTCAGTCTCAAGACCTACATCACATCAGTATTCATCAAGTATATAATTTAACATATCATACATATAACAGACAATTAATAAGCTTATATTACCTGCATTCTAAGTGCATGGATTAACTGCCTCTGCTTTTCAAAAATTGGAACCAATGTTTCTTCACAAGCACTTGAGACTTCCGGAGTATGATTATCATCCCTTGAGTCCCCTACATTCTCCGCAGGTTTGGTCTTATCTGCATTGACTATTCACATGCAGACATAACTGACTCTAATATTGCACAAATGTTGACTGATTTAGTTTGTGAATGGCTTAACAAATAATGATGAGCATCTCAGTAGAAATATTATTCGTTAAGATGAAAATCAAATATGAGATGATAAAAGATCATATTAATGTTTCTGCATTTACCTTCACACTTGACTTTAGTCGATAAGACAGAATCACTTTTCTCAGTAGGTAGTGGTCGCTTACGACTGACTCTGTCTGTCAGAACGGACTCATGAAAAACTGAAGGAATGGCATTCCAAACCAGTGGAGTTTTGTTTTGGTTCATAAATTGGTTATTTTCAAAATGCTCACTACACAGTATACAGTTTCTGTGCAAGGAATCAGCTGTCTAAAGAAGGTAGTCAGCACGTCTGGTTCTTTGTACCCATTTCATACATCTGAAATAAGGATTCAAGGATTTGGGAAACACAGTAGCACAGTGATAACAATGACTCATTCATAAAATTCTTTCACATTTCTCACCATCAGCACACACTTAAACAATTTCACATAAACACATAGATATGCATTAGACATACATGAAACAATAATTGTAATTAGCACTCACTGTTTAGTTAGTGTTTATGTGCAAGTTGTTCCAATAAAGGTGCAGTTTGATTATTTCAATATGGCCCAGTGATACATATCCACAAGAGTTTTTTGCAGTGAACTGAAATTCTTATGTGAAACAATTCATCATGCCAATACCCACAGTCATGGATAAAGTGACCACATGCTGCACCCTACACCCTACTGATAAGTATCCACAAGTGAAGTCATTTACTGAGCTTCAAATCTGAAGTAAAAAAATTGTATGCTCTTAAACATTTAACATGCCATATTCGGCAGCAACATTTTTACAAGTATTAACATTATAAGATTATGATATTGATTAATATCATTTAGTTAATTCACATGCATTACAAATGTTGTGTATGTGCAAAAACCTACAAGAACATAAACACAAGCTAGATATCTTATTCAACATTAAACTAATAAAAATGATAGTTTACTGCATAATTAAGTTCCTCATTTTGTGATGAATCATATCCAAACATCAATACATAATAATGCTTTGATGCTATTTTTATTGATCACTTGATGTATTTTAGCTTACCGTTCCTTCTCTCTAGGAAATCTAAAAAAGAAAGGTCACTTCTTGTCCCTCTACAATCGTGGCAGTTAATTGCAGCACAATATTGCCCATTGTATATGCCATCCATGAGCTCG
>CM067358.1:3540380-3545380 GCA_034190875.2 Urechis unicinctus | reverse complement strand
TTTGATTTTAAACCAGACCATTCCACTTCTCAGTGTACCTATGTAGTTCAAGAAGCTATAGACTTTTATTTCAATCAAAACTCGCCATGTTATATCTTGATGCTAGACGCATCGAAGGCATTTGATAGTGTTAATTATGTTAAATTGTTTCAATAATTGATATGTAGATGTTTGTGTCCTACTATTGTAAAGTTGCTCCTTTATATGCATTTCAACCAATCGTTGTTAGTTAAATGGGGCTCTAATGTGTCTGAGGCATTCCAATGCAGTAATGGCATAAAGCAGGGCGTGGTGTTATCGCCGATTCTTTTCTGCATTTATATCGATGAGCTGCTTAATCGTCTTGAACGTAGTAATGTTGGTTGTCATGTCGGTCATCAGTTTATGGGTGCATTTGGATATGCTGACGACTTAACACTCCTTGCTCCCTTAGTCACTGCTGCTTATGATTTCAATATGCGAAGAATACGCACAAGAATACGATGTAATGTTCAATAGTGAAAACAGTATCCTGCTGTGCTACAACATTCCACAACGTTATACCAATCTCGAATTACGGCTTAATGGAGCCATTTTACAAAAGTACTCCAAGGTTGTTCATCTAGGCAGTTATATTGGTTATGAAAATAACGATGCGAATATCGAAAAAGCTGTAGGAAAATTGTTTTATCGAACTAACATTTTGATGTCCAGATTGCGCAATATCTTATTTTTAGCACACAGGACGTGCTGTTGCTGAATCGCACCCCATATCAATATCTTAGATTGTCCTTTTGGATTGTTTTGTACATAAACCACGAGCATGAAATATGTGTGCTTGCTTTTTAATGCCTCTTTTAGAGATGGATAATACTGTCAATGGAGAATGATCATCTACACCATCTGATTTACTTAGACGGCCTCAATAGAAAGGGGTTCGTTAACCAGCGTTAACGACTACTTTTGCCGACAATCAACTCTCCTGCATAAGTGCAGTTGCGAGGTGCCAATGAGATTAGTGGGTAGTCGAAATAAGGCTGACATACTTTGTTTAATGATGATGATGATTACGCAGGATATCAATCAGGCTCTACCATAAATACCTGTTATATTCCAGAACATATCTACATAGTGACAGTGACGAATACTATATAAATACCGCAGTGGTAGGTAAATTTGGCACCATACCGACTATCGATCAATAAATAGTCCTACGTTACCATAGACGTAATTATGCTTTCGACAGACCTGAGACACTCCCGTATATGGAATATTGGTGCTTGGGTTCAAAGTGAGTTTCAGAAATGGCGAAACTTTCGAAGAAGTTCTGCACAAAACATCAGCAATTGTTATGGCACTAAGGATGCTTTAAAGAAAAAATACTTTCAGCTATATCTGCAATATTTCCTGTACCTATATACGCATTAATGAATTTAAAAACAGTTTTTACCCTCTGAGAATGGGTCCATATAATGAACTGGGCGCCAGAATGGCTCACAGCAGTTCACTGATTGATGTACACAACTCTAACATGCAGCAATTGCTTGTCCTCTCGTAATACCTGATCTGATCACTAATGTTGAATAAGAGGAACGGCTGCATCCACAAGTTCTGGTTGAGAATTAATTATATATATATATATATATATATATATATATATATATATATATATATATATATATATATATATATATATATATATATACATATATATATATATATATATATATATATATATATATATATATGTGTGTGTGTGGTGTGTGTGTGTGTGTGTGTGTGTGTGTGTGTGTGTGTGTGTGTGTGTGTGTGTGTGTGTGTGTGTGTGTGTGTGTGTGTGTGTGTGTGTGTGTTGGTTATCGCATGGTCATGTGGGTGACATGGGGTAAGAACACTTCCGCGTGACCATGCGATAACATGCCTATCGAGATGGCACCTACACGCGATAATCAAGCACGACACTGTCTCCTAATAATGATAATTAGCGTGAACCTATGTTATGTAAGGTATCTGCCTGGGACCTGTAAATATGAGAGATAGTCCCTTAATCCCCCATTCGAACTCAGCTGTCTGTGTTTTAGTGATGATTAGATAAATACTCCTGCAATTAGAGCTCCGCCGACCTCATCGTTGTTTGATGCTAGTACATCGAAGCGCAACATACACGGCTCGGCAGGTGTTAGAATTTCGCGCCTCAGCATGATTCCGGGGAGATTGGATAATACTGTGATTTCCCGATGAGCGATACGCAACCAGATTACCGTTTGGCAAGCAAATGACTCTTGCGAAAGCCTTCGTTATAAGACTTGCAAGGTGCGCGTGATATTAAGAACCTCCGTAGTGTTGCCATGTTAGAGCAGGGGTGCTCGGTGAGGGAAAATTCTCAAATGAAGTTGTTTCTTGGTGATATATCGGCACGGTCGCAGTAATCGCACTGCAAACTGTGCGTTTGAGGCGATATGGGAAAAAGACCGTGCTTGTTCTTGAGCTCTGATTGGCTGAGAGTAAGGTGCCATGCGATATATATATATATATATATATATATATATATATATATATATATATATATATATATATATATATATATATATATATATATATATATATATATATATATATATATATATATATATATGGATATAAGTTTATATAGTTCAGTAATACTGATTGAACGAAATGTGAATGAATGGACCAACTTAAACTTCCACGTCTTTTTTCGGTTGGGTTATGCAACATGGAAAAGTTAGTGGAGAGAGGGTGATATGGAAGCATTATTGATCTATCAATGAGCAGTGGAAGTACCTGAAGTGCTAGCGGGGGCTTTTAAGAGTGACATACCGCGCCCTAGAACTGCACGACATTCCCATTCAGTGTGGATGAATATAAAGATCAACTGAATCCCGGGAAAGTTTGAAAATCATCGGATTTAGCAATAGTCGGACTGACTGACAACGACGCAAATACATTGCTGGCATTATTGTAGTTGAGTATGCAGACGTAATACTGAAATAGGTCAACGGCGCTATATATTTCTTGTGTTGTGGTTTTATGGCAAATATACAAGGCATGAAATTGCGAATATATGGATGGAATCTCCAATCCATATTGCTATTCTCGGCAATGTCTCGGTATTCAAATGACTGCATTGGTATTGAATTGAAATTGTGGCATTAACAGACATGACCCTCACTTAGTCCGCGTCATGTCAAGCATGTAGCGTGTTTTCAAACACGGCTAACAAACTATGCATCTAGGCTGACTTTTCATTTTCAATAATCTCATAACATTAACCTGCACAATTTGTTGTGGCTACAGCGAGAAATTCTATGGCAATGTAATTATCACAAAGACGCAAATAAGTCATTGCTGACGCATCTCTGTTGTTTTGGAATGTTTTCACCAGCTCTCGATGGACGAAGAAAGCCCTACCTCGGGGCCACCTGCGTGATCATCCCACAATATGCACAACCGCTTCACATGAATTCAGTTGAGAGAATGTCTTCGCCAAGTGAGGTTTTGTCTTTCACAAATGTCCAGAGTAATTAAGAACGTTTATTGAAATAGCGTGAGGTTCGACTGTGTCACCACTTTTTCGTTCTAATCAATAATCTTTGCTGTTATGATATTTGGGTGCAAGATTTGGAGTAAGAGGAATAACTAATGCTGTGTCTTGGGTAGACGGCGATCATGGTGGTAGCTGCCTATATACATGATCAATTTGAGCGACTTGGCATTAAAATATACACATGTTTCATTGTGGTCCTTAACGCCACTGTCCTTTCTGTATATTGAATGCATGGCCTCATGCTATAATCAAATACTACATTGTGAGCACAGTGCTGCATTTAGACTTGACAGCGAGATAAACTTTGCATGTTGTGTTACAAAGCAAAAGCGCTATATAAGGCTACCTGCCCCCTTAATGCAATCTAGTTAAGATTTGTTTCATGATATGTAAGTACTTAAATTAGCTCATGCGTCATCGGCAATAGTTATAAGTATCTCACCACGCATGCATATTATCGATGGGGCTGTTTTTGATGCGTGCAGCTTATTTGTCGAGTGATCCCCAAAATAACGAAGATGTGTAAATGTTTTCGCTTTCGCAGAATTGTTTGCATGTCACGCTTAAATTTTCATCAAATCAACTAAATAGCACAATTCCTCAATTACGAGCAGCCGCGTCATGAATGTTTATGGTCATTACCGAGTTACCTTACGTGCCATACGTGATATCAACATTTATGTTAGTGTCAAACTATCGTGTCCTACGTTTTTATTAATCAAACTCGTTATCTCTTGAAAATGTTTGTGGAAATTGTATTGATCTGTAATTATTGCACAGGTAATGAACACCTACCAAATCACAGTTATACCGAGGTATTTTGTGACTTTGGGTGTGCTATTGTGTTGGCTTATGTGAGGGGAATTACTGATGCGATTACATTATGCCAAGTACACATGCAGCTGAGCTGGTAAGTCAATACCTTATCAAGTTCGTTCAGGACTCATAATAGCCTCTTAGTATCACCAGTGCGAGCTGCTAAAACATTGCATGCGTAAAAAAAATATAATCGGTAAACGAAGACAAATTATTAAAACAGTTCAAATGCAAGCTTAAAATTAGAGTTTACAAATAACCCTCGGTTTAAACTTTATTCAGTATCTAATGATTTGTTTTAATACCTAAATTAATTGTTCAATACGGTTGATCTGGAAGAAAAATGAAGTAATCAAGGACAATCGCAATTCTAGGGGCCGGTTTCACAGACGATGTTATAAATCTGAACCCACAGAAGTCGGATTGATTGGATTTATCCAATTGTTATAAGGCTGCGAGCTGAAATACGGACATATCTCATTTTGTCCTAATTACAACAGATATAATATGTTCTACACAACACAAAAATATAAAGGCCTCACCATCCATTATTATTACGCTGATATCTGACTTGGTGATGGCTCGAGCGCGCGAATTATCGAAATCATGACGCCAAATGGAAGATGATGTAACACTTACT
>CM067358.1:3530380-3535380 GCA_034190875.2 Urechis unicinctus | reverse complement strand
TGATGTCATTATAACATTGATCAATATCGTCGATATGGTCATTTAAATCAATATTTGTACATGTAAATCCATCCTTTGAGACATTCGGCACCAATCACAACATTTTCAATTAACATTTATAACTATCAATATCGCTGACATCACTTCCCTCCATTTTGGACTATTAGTGGTAGGGCGGACATCATTTACCACTTGCGGAACATGCATATTTAACCGTACAAGAACAGGACAGCGGTCGAAAAATTACCACCTACCACAGGCATTAGTGCTTTACATTATCCAACACGTCGTTAGGGGTTAATCATTGTTGCGCTTAATTAAACAACACGTCGTTAGGGGTTAATCATTGGTGCGCTCGATTGACTCCCGGGCAACAGTGTGAGGGCATTTTAATCGAGTGAGGTCACTTTCAATAATTACTTTATCAACATCCATGCAAGACATTATAACTGAGTGAACGTAGGCCATTAGCTCGACATACTCATTAGTAGGGGCTGACCTTTGATTAACATCACATGGCATATACAGATTGATGACCAGAATCCTGTAGGGCATATTGCCTGAGTGCAGGTTTAAAATACAGGCATGGCATCTTCTATTATTTACGCAATCGTTGATTTGGAAGACCTACTTGTATATTAACTCACAGCCACCGTAAGGTCTTTCCGTGATCGAATCCAGTCATCTACGCTACAAACACCCGAAACTGACACGTCACTTATGCGCTGCCAGTGTAAATGAGATTAGCTCACTTACATTCATTCGCCTGACGTCATTGATACTTCAATTCCGTCACTGTACAGCAGTATCGGACCAAACATATACTTTTCACAAAGGGGTAATAAGAGTCAAATGAAAAATAAATCAGAGCTACAGGCCACTTAGGCTCTAGGGCAGGATATACAGTCACTTTACTGCTCCCTTGGCGGTCCAATACTATGATAAGGCAGGCTTCACAATATATTATCGTTGTGGTTTGAATTCTGTGTTCATGGCAGTAAAGGCTTCATCTAGCACTAGAAGGGAAATAGTGGCACCCTATAAATTGAACTAGGATGATATCTGTGAGGTCATATCGACGTGTTTTACGCATCTCGAGCGATCGCCGAGACCTAATTGCCGTGTTTGTCAGATAAACTCCAAAATATATAAGAAAGACTCACTGAAAACCATTGTTGCAAGAAATATGTTGAGCGTTTCAGTAGTCAAGTGCGTAACATTTCACACTGTCAATTTTGTTAGGTTATGTAATCTCCTAGAATACTAAGCACCTCACACAGACCAACCGTAAGCCTTTGGCGTCATAAAATATGCGACTTTCAGTTTTGAGTCGGGATGCCTGCGCATTATTACAAATTTAATCTAAGTTACATATGACGATAGAACAACACAGCAGAAGTAAATTGTTGGATTAGTCGTCAATGTGAGCCATCCACGACGCATCTTTTCTCTAAATAACATTTAGGTCTATTTACGCAACATAACTAGCTTAATTATATGCAGCTTGGTTATTTGATCAGTCTAGACTATGAATAACAACAGCATGCAATATTTGTACGCTTTTCAACATCGAAGGATAAGAACTTCGTCATCGTAAGCTTGCAATATGAAACCGCCAGAAAAACATTCATATTTTGGGTGGTTTTGACCTCTAAAAAAAAGAAGAAGCAATTAAAGCTGTCTAAGTAATTTCGCTAAATCAAGTCATTGAATACTGCTTCCTATGACAGTGAGTGTTCATTGGCCTAAAATAGCAGATAAGGTGATTATTTACGTGTTCAGGGCGTAGCTGTGGAGCATATTTTTGGTCTGAATAAGAACACATGTCCATTAACACATGCTATGCCCGCAATGAATGCGTACAATAGAATGTTAAGCTTTTTCTAAATGTAATTCACAGCTGCGAGCAGCTATTTAGGAACAGTTGGACACGAGTCAAGCATTGAAGTATCAATATAGGCAAATTGATTCGCCTACTTCCTTTCGACAGTTTCCGTCACAGTAAATGATAAAACATTTCAAAACAACTTCTGAATATCAGTAGCACTGTGATATGGGGAATGCGTCAAAAGCTGACGTTGTCGCATTTACACGTAATCATTATACCTGACAACGTGTTGTGTCCGTTTGGCTAAAGTGGGTGCGATGTCCGACAAGTGAGCGCCTGGGGCATGTGAGGGTTGGGCTGGGGAGGTGGGGTGAGGATGTGTGCATTACCCCTCCATACATTAACAAGCCCAACTGCACCGTGTGTTCGTTTGGGTAGGTGCTCCTGAATACTTACTCACATTTACCGCTCGCATATGAAGTATAAAGGATTCACCTGACCTGATCGACCTGACATAAAATAAGCTACGTATTTATATATACTTCACTAAATCATAACGCACTCAACGGGGTGATAATCCTGTTATTACTCTCATGAGTAGAGTGATACCATGATGCCATGGCCTTTATCACCTGAACATCCGTTAGCTGATGCTAGTATACTTAAGTTCGTATGTTTCGGTTTTCAAGCAGCTCCATAAATGCTTAAGGATTTTTTCTAACATTGTTTTAAGGGCGAGACTATCTTGTACATTATTGATGACTGCTAGGCAACAAAGGCCCTAACCACGAGGAAAGACATGTCATCTGAACTGGTCTTCAGCGGCCGCCATGCGCTGCAAAGTGTCTGGGAACTCACCCTAAAGCACAACTATGTGCTGAAAGACCTACGTGAGCAGAACCGCTGGGTGGTACTCCTTCACACCAAATGCCGTGAATCGTTTAACGATGCCCTACGTGAGAATAATGTGATCCCAACAAGGAAAGAACTTGCCGCAGTACGCCGCAGTACGCCAACTAATAGAAGAGAACAAGCACGCCAAACTTCTGCTGAAGACTGATCAACCTATTGCATATGTCGTCGATTGAAGTGATATTAGCCGCGCGACCCTGATAGTAGCCTCTGCCTCGGATACCAGGTTAGGTATAATTATCTAGGTAGTTATGTCCTGCAGACGCTGGGTTCAACAATTTATTAGACTTTGAATGTTTATAAGTATATTTTATGTATCCTGCTATAGCATGTTCTAAACTCCACTATAGCATGTGCTAAACTCTACTATAGCATGAGCTTAACAACAGCTGTCAATTGGTCAAACAAATTTAGGAAGTAAACACGACTCAGGCAGAGGCAACGTCTGTGTAAGGAATGACAGAGAAGGTAACATCAGTGACCAGTGAACCACCTATAAATAAGGGTCGCTGCAGGGCCGAAGGGTGCTAAGGCTCGAAAAGACACAATTGTCAAGCCAACGTCAACGCGCAAGCCTTCGGAAAGGCAGTATTGGCCCAAATGTGCCTGGGTTGTCAGTGGCGTTGGGTTGTTCGGACTAGAATGGCATTGGTACAGGCACAATTGGGTCGAGCACCCTAAACAGGTCGTGACCAAAAGACCTGCTGAAAGCGCGTTCAATTAAAGGATCTCTTTTATATGGAATAACATCAGCATGACAACAACACCGACTACTGCTGATGGAAAAATGCTAGTCAATTCGCTGAACCACAGTGCAGTTATAGCGTCCATTGCAATAGGTTCTGACAAGCTCAGTAAGATGGCTCTGGGTGGATGTTGACCAGGCTTTGCATGAGTGCCCTCAAAAAGGTACGGGAGGTGACATTCATCATATTGGGCATGGCTGCAACTGAACTGGTTGCGTACAATCTTGTTACACAGTAGGCAGCGGCTTTCGTTTGAAAACACAGCAAATATAGTTGTTGTTCCACAGATCGGTTTGCAAAAGCAGTATAGGCGTTGCAAATAATGGCTTGCGGCATAATCGTGCAAATCGTTCATACCCCTCGCTGTATAAACAGAAATGGTAATAAAACTTGCCTTAAACAGGATAGGCTTGATCCAGCTCATTACTACTGATCCTGGTCTTTCATGGGATGCGCTTCTTGAGAGTATAGATGTGCAATTATAGTAACTCACCGACTATAACAAACACCTATTCATTGAGAAGGGCCTGCGAGGTGGAATAAGTATGTTATCCCGTCTTCATGCAAAGGCTAATAACCCATACGTGGATGGCTTTAAGCAGGACAGGGGAGGGAGCTACATCTAGTGCCCTTGATGCAAATAACCTGAATGAATGTCATGAGTCAACCTTAACCAACTAGAGCAATTGAGTGGTTTGAGCGTCCTGATGTACGTCCTGATGTACAAAAACACAGTAATTGAAAAGTTAATGCCCAACCTGCGCAACAAAAAGAAGTATGTAGTCCACAATAGAAATCTCAAGATCTTTTTGTCATTGGGAATGAAACTTACTAAAATACACCTTGCACTTATATTCTATCAGAGGCCTTGAATGGAGCTCTACATTCGCATGAATGCAGATCTACGTAAAGTTGCCACCGTTGATTTTGAGAAGGACATCTCCGGGTTCGGTAAGACCATGGAGAATCTCCGAAGGCGAGTCAACATTAGAATTGTGCGCTCGGCAGACCAAATACGCAAACTTATTGCTAGTCCCGCCTATGCTCGACATAAAGTATTTGTCGATGATTAAGCAGCCCTTCATATGCATAAGACTCAGTGCTTAATCGTCTGCTGTTTGTAGGTATGTGTATGCTCGATCTCTCAAAGCACCTAATGTATGACTTTTATTATGATACAATGAAGTCAAGATATGGTAGTAAACTTGGCCTGCTATATACAGACACTGACTCACTGCTTATGGAAATCCGCACAGCTGATGTATATGCAGATACCAGCAATTATGATCCTTCCCATCCTTCGTTCAGTAACGTAAATAAAAAGGTGTTAGGAAAGATGAAAGATGAGTGTGCTTGTGTTCCTATGAAAGAGTATGTTGGTCTTAGGCCTAATATGTACTCAATTCTTATGTCTGACGAAGGTGAGATTAAAAGGGACAGAGGGGTGAAGAAAGTTGTGGTTAAGAAACACCCACGCCATGTACAGTACATGGAGTCTCCGTATACAAAGAAGC
>CM067358.1:3525380-3527880 GCA_034190875.2 Urechis unicinctus | reverse complement strand
ATAAATGCATTTGACACAAAAAAATTATCATTATATATAGAAAAATATATATATGTGCATATTTATTCATGATTATATGCGTGCATATAGATATTTCAACATAAATATGCGTAAATATGATTGTTGATGTGAATATATGTATATATATGTTAGTATATATATATATATATATATCGATATATATATATATAAATGTATATATATGTATAATAGTATATTAATATATATATATATATCTATATATATATTATATTATTGTACAAATATATATATATATTAATATATATATATGTATATATATATAGCAATATATATATCTATATATACATATTTTTCACATCAATAATCATATATATATATATATAAACTTATATATACAGAAAATATATGTATATATATACACAACTATATAGATCTATATAGAGATCTCTAGAGAGATATATATATATATCTATATATATATATATATATCTATATATCTATATATATATCTATATCTATATATATATCTATATATATATATATATATATATATATATATATATCTATATATATATATTACAACGCATCACAAAGTGTGTTGCCATATGATTTTACACATTTGTAATTATAGGCCAGCGAACGATATGAAAGGCAATGTATTAAGATATATGACTGACCCTTATTTATTGTTAAGTCATCGTCATTCAATATATATTTCTGTCAAACAGAGGAGTTTGATAAATTGCACAAGGACGGCACTTGCGCACCCAACCCCGGGCCTTGGCACACCCAGTCCGAACGATCAATCATGAACAATACATAATGTGGATGCTCCAAAACAATTAAAAAGTTGGCTGTTAGAGATAAAGACATTCCATGTGGATACAAACAAATGGAGGTGATTGTGTTTGCTGACTGTTAGTTTATCGTTTATTTGTTTCTGTGCTTATATACAACAAGGATTATTGCACTGGTGTTGAGTGCAGCTGATTTAATCAACCTCGATTCAGTTCCACTTAAATAGCTAATAAATATATAAATTGGGAATTAAATATGATTTTGGAAATAGGTCTAGGTTTTTTCTCTGCTTATTTAATATGTATTCATGTAATATTTCCTCTATTTTATCATCTGCATTATTCTTCTTTTTATGATCTCTCCTTAGCATCGACCAGGCGCTCGAGTACATTAATCATTTCCATGTGAATAATGATGTGGGATCGCTCATATTGCGGCGTGCTTATTCTATGTACTTAACGCACTATAATAAACTTCACCGAAAAAGTGTTCACTGACTTGATGGAAATGTGCAGCACGATGTTGTATTATTCAATATTCAGATCATGCGGATACTGTTAAAGACCCATTCCGCTTGTCATAGTGGTGAGGGTCCTATCCGTGGTCTGCGGGCCAGTTTACTGCAAAACAAGTTACATTGGTTGAATCCGTGACCACTTTATATTCTGCCAGGAGTTACCAAGCCGCTCCATTCATCGCTCGCTCGTTCATCTGCTAGGGACAGTCTTTGTATTGACGCTTGCCCGGTCTTCATCCACAATCCACCAGACACAGCCTCAGTGTGTGCAACCTTGGTCGGTTGGCAAGGTTAAGATATTAGTGTATAAACTTCAGATAATGCTTCCTCCCCACCTCAAGACTCTTTAATTTAACAAGAAACTAACTTGAAACTTGTTGAAATGGAAGTCAACGAGCCATAGAATAGTTTATGACAAATAGAGATATCTTCACCGCACTTACCCAGTTGTATTTTTCCCTGCTACCACATTCTTACTTTTGATTCGTCAGCATCGGAAAACCACAGAGAATAGGAATGGCTCATAACACGCCGAGCGATAATAAGGCTGTTGAAACTATTGGGTTTATTCAACCAAGAAGCTAATATACATGGTGGTAGGAGAATTATAAATTGCGCTAGACATTGCAAAAGTTCAAAGAAGATTGCTTTTCACGCGTCTTACCGCACGAGGACGGATACAAATGGCCCGTGCAATGTCAGGCAATGATAAGTACTGTTGATAGATGTGGCGTTCGGTAGAGCTTTATAAACAAGTAGCTGACTGGGTTTACTATCATATTACTGTATCGGCAAAAAAGTCCCAAATGTTCATCAATTTATATTCCCTTTTGCATTCTAGAGGTCGCTTTTATTGATCGGAAATACTTTTGCAGCATTGCATCTTTTACCTCTCAAACGTCACTACTCTATGACCTTTCACATGCTACTTCTCTGTGAAATTTGATGTCACTGCTCTGTTACCTCAAACATTGTGCGATCTGTAAGACAGTTGAATTCTGGATCAAGGAAATAATTCTGCGTCTGTGTATAACCTTTCGATCGTGAGGCAGGGATTCACTACATGAAATTGAATACTGGCGCGTGTGTGCCTGGTGAGCAATAGCTATATAGCAATCTACATCTCAATTCACACAAATACATTAAAATTGTTCATTAACAAATTCCTCCCGTATTGATGTGTAAACCATCGCTCGGTACTGG
>CM067358.1:3462880-3520380 GCA_034190875.2 Urechis unicinctus | reverse complement strand
TACCAGCATGTCTAGATAGCAGTTCCGCGCTCGTAAGCTAGGTATCGGCAGCCGAGCGCCTGCGCCGCAAATGCATACAAAACCATACGAAAAGTGTTAAGTAATCGTGTGAAAGTGAACGTATATTTGCTTTTAGATTTGGAGGGACTGTATCGCAAAGCGTTGCGTAGAGGGAACCTAAAAGATTGTCAGTGTAGATTCAGAGGATTAATATGTAAATGTAGTTAGTCATCTACTAAAGACGAAATGTTACTCCGTGTGTTTCCATGCTTATTACTCATTTTGCTCACAAATTAGTTGCCCGAGGAGTGTGACCTTCTAGTCCGCTGATATACAGTCCTAGTGCATCCTTATACTCCGCAGCAGAAAAAAATGAATCGAATTTCGCGCACACGAAATCACATTTTGTTGAATGGTTTGTTATATTACTCACATCATAATCATGTGAAATTTCGTTCGCAACTGTTAGCACACTTTTAATTGATGCATCCCAATTACAATCACCGGGTTGATTTTCATAATGTCATGGTGGAAGTAGAAAAGACGGAATTCGCTTTTAGAAACGTCTTGCTGTAACCAGACATTGTGCGACGCTATGTTTTAAATACGATAAATACACTGGGAAAGTGAAATCCAACTTTGTCGAAAGTTTTGTATGCATAAACTAGCCAAGGTCAACGGTTGGCCAGTGAACGAATTATATCCCATGATATTGAGACCGCTGTCAGACATAGAATATTAATATAATTACGTATAATCCCTCACAATTAACTGTATAATCGTACGCGAGCTCCAGTAAGTTTAATGAACAAGAAGCAGATAGAGGACGTTGCCGAATCCTTCATAAAATGGAGATACTCTTCAATTAAAAAGAGGTAGCAAGTTTCGCCATTGAGGCTGATGGACTAAGGAATATCCCTGGAGGCTGTTTTTTGCAGCAATACCCCAAAAGATATGGATTTCCAAGCATGAATTTAGCTATGAATATACGTAAATTTATAAAAAAATATATAGATGAATATATATATATATACATATATATAACAATATATATATGTATAAATGAATATATATATGTATATTTATATGAAAATATATATTTACACATATGTATATATATATACATTAATCGTTAAGATGAACATATTTATATACATCTATATATGTATATATATGTATATGTGTACACGCACACACACTCATGGTGTATTATATCTAAATGTTCTTTAATGAAAAAATCACATAAGCCAGCCAGTTGCTGTTGCTTGAAATATTCTTTGTCGATTGCGGGAACCGATGCCTTTGGTTCCCTTGATGTTACTTGTTGAATCTGCCATTCACCCAGGTGTTTCTCGGCAATCGGTTTTGTAACTTTGCTTCGATATTCTCAACTGCCAATGGTACATCCACTTCCGGTATAAGTCGTTTGGGTTACATCTAAGAGATACCCATTAATCAGTCTTGAAATACTGGCCTCAAACCTTAAACATCCCTTGCAAATAAACTCATCATAACAGGCTATTGAGGCAGAATTAATGCTGTAAGAAATATCATCAGGTCCCATACAAACAACGCTCCCTCTCGGTATTGTCCGCACGCTCTATCTGACCTTCTAACATAACGTGTCCTCTCTGTAATATTCCTCTCAGTACTGTCCACGCTCTCTATCCGACCCTCTAACAAAGGGGGCCCATTGGGACACGGGAGAACATGGCGAACTGTAACTGGAAGTTGACAAATTTCACAAATGGCCCATAATTGGGAAAGTTATCATGGATTTTATATTTTTGGCATCCACAGTTTAACCAATTTTCTTTACCAGCAGAGAGCTGGAGCGACCTATGTACAGCGCTATGTGTAGTGACGCCCGCTGTACTTTAAGCTAACTTTGTGAGAAAAATAAAGAAAAATTACAATTAATTGTATTTTGTTATATATTCAGCATTGAATGGGCATTATTTAAGTGAAAAACAATTAACGATACGACCATTTACGAAAGTTGTTTCAACTGAATGTTTAACTTAACTGGGAAGTATTTACTGGATAATATATAAATCAAAGCATAATAGAGATGTATTAATCGAATCAAGATACAGCTGAAAAACTGATTGAAAAAAAGCTTATTCAGCTTAGAAGTATATTGAATTGACAGACATATTCCTCTGAGAAGTTGATTGAGCTCATTTGCTGATAAATGGAGGAGACTAATTGTGCTGGGTGTATAATTGATATATGGCCTAGCTGAGTTGCAAGGTTGAATGTATCAATTAAACCAGAGACATGCAAGTCAATATGACGCAGAAACACAGCGTATCTCAGAGAGTGACAGAGAGAGAGAGAGAGAGAGAGAGAGAGAGAGAGAGAGAGAGAGAGAGAGAGAGAGAGAGAGAGAGAGAGAGAGAGAGAGAGGGAGAGAGAGAGAGAGATAGAGAGAGAGAGAGAGAGAGAGAGAGAGAGAGAGAGAGAGAGAGAGAGAGAGAGAGAGGGAACACAAAGTGATTAGCCCCAAAAGAATTTATAAAGAATGCGCTCAGAGTGGTGATTTTTCCATTTGTCCAGAGGTCGTGAAGAACAGGACTTGAATAGTAGGTGAGACTCTCTACTAACATGACGACCTGAGGGCCGCGCTCTGAAATAAACACGATCTTTTGCAGCACGTCTTTTGCTTGGCCTGATGCATTATAAGGCAAGAGTGCAAAATATCGACCGTTTAGGCCTATCCCTGTGGTAACATGTTTTTCTTGTTGCGTACGTTATTCAGCTATTCACGATACACTCTGCTGCACATTCACTCGAGTGTTTAATATTATCGTTTGGTGAAGGGCTTGTTTCAAACCCCTGCTGCCCGTACTCTTGCATACGTTTTCCATTGCATGATCTCGAATTCCACAACGAACCGACCTTGACAAAATCGTCAACACGAGCTACTCCTCAACAGCCTGTTAGTATGAACATATCAACTTTTGTGATGTGGTCGACTGATTTCATGGAAGCTAAAGTTCAGATAGCGGAATGACTAAGTGAGCCACGTCCTGTTTCAAAGTTCATTGCAATGATCAACCGACTATTGCCCTAATGTACAGGCATGATGACGCGTCAATTTCCAAAAGATTGTCTAGATAGACAATTAGAGCTGTTTGTTGTCCGATATAACAATGGATTTCTTTACAATTCCGAACAGCAATGAGCCTATGCAATTTATCACAGTCACAGCCTCTATACTATATCACAGGACTACATAATTCCTGTTTCCGGCTGAGCCATTTAGGGCTTTGTGAATGTCAGTGCAAGATTCATTCATGGCTTGCGAAGTGTCCGTTTGACAAATTCATTTCAAGCGTGTTGAGAATTAATGGTTTTAGCGTACACACACAGATATGGCTATATATATATATATATGTATATATATATACATATATATATAGATATGTATAAATATATGTAGATCAATATAAATAAATTAATAGATATATATATATATATATATATGTATGTAATTTATGTATGTATATATACACACATATATATATCTATATATATATTATATATTTATACATATATATATATATACATAAATATATATACTATATATGAACATATATATCATACATCAATTTAGATGCGATATATATATATATATCCAAATTCTATATAATGGTATATATTTATATCTGTATATATGGTATATATATATTATGTAGTATAGATATATACATAATACATAATTATATATATGTATATATATCATATATATTATATATATATATTAATATATATATGTATTCCTACATGTATATATATATATATATATATATAATATATATATATATATATATAGGGAGGTAGTACATTCATGTATCAATATATACATATATATAATATACATATATATATATATATATATATATAGTAGATATATATATAATATATATGTATATATGATAGATATAGATATAGTTTTTTATATATAATAGTAGATATATATACTATAGCGCCATATCATCCCATATATATTTATACATATATATATATATCTATATGTATATATCCAAATCATTATATAATATATACCAATCTGATACTATCTGTAATCATAATATACATTATAATAATAGACATGTGGGAAAACTCGTTTATTACGCTGAGAGATCGAATCTTGAGAAATCCACTTAAGTGCTTGGCGTTAAATGGTAACGGGGCTATCAGATATATAGAATCACAGCGTTTCTTAGAAACTGTGTTTCGTTGGATGCATTTACCTGGTACGGTTAAGTGTTTACCATTAATATGTTGTTTGCATTCATCGTAACCTGCGACATGTCATTAAAGCAAAATATTTGTTTTGTTATTCGATTCTGCTTGGTACATTTGAGCAGGTGCTTAATTAAATAATTACGGATAACTCTGTGTCACTGTACACCGGGTTTACGTCCTGTAATTCATCTGATGGTTAGACGTGGGAAAACTCGTTTATTACGCTGAGAGATCGAATCTTGAGAAATCCACTTAAGTGCATGGCGTTAAATGGTGACGGGGCTATCAGATATATAGAATCACAGCGTTTCTTAGTGAATTACCTGGTACGGTTAAGTGTTTACCATTAATATGTTGTTTGCATTCATCGTAACCTGCGACATGTTTAAAGCAAAATATACTTTTGTTATTCGATGCGGTGCTTAATTAAATAATTACGGATAACTCTGTGTCACTGTACACCGGGTTTACGTCCTGTAATCAGATGTTGGTATGTTGCAAAACTGAGTGATGGACTTCATCACAGTGAATTAATATCTACGTTTACTTTTTTACTATGCATGCGCATTTCGTACTTTGTACTTAGAATTATATATATCACCATAATCTTATATGTTCATCCGACACATTTTTTCTGTATTGCAACCGATGTGATAATACCGCTTTGGATGAAAATAATAAGAATGGCGAGGGAACTCTTTGTTTTACTGAAGAGCTGTAAAGCATATCGCTCCATAATCATAAAGATTAGTTTTGCAGGACAAAACCATACGGAATGTTGTGATGTCCAGAGCCACACAAGGTTAATACCTTTGTGTACGGCTGATAATGCGAACGCAAAGCATGCACCCTATTTTATTTGCACATTTCACCACTAGCGCTGAGGGCGAACCACTGGTATCGCTTATTAGGTGTATATGACGCCATTTGCCGTATCTTGTCTACCCTAAATGGCAATGTGCGAAAATTTCAAGGACAACCAGATTATTCGACCGGATATTTATTTCACAGTATCAACTAAGTGTACATCTTACCAAGACATGCAGTCACCAAATAGTTCCGCAGACTATTGTGTACAAATGCATACGATCAGTTGTCGATGTTGCTGATTTAAGAGCACGATCTTAACCCGTTGGTTTTAAGATAAATTTTAACTGTACTTCTTTATTATGTCTTTTATCTTATGAAATGATCTTGTATTGGTTATGATAGAACTGAAGTTAAACTGCAGAAATGAATACCACATATAGTAACCCGCTCAACTCAGCAACAAAAAACTGTCACAACAGATCAGCAAACAAAAAAACAACAGAGAAAGAGAGAGATCATATGATTTCCCGATGCATGCTCGGATCTAGCTTGGTGTGTACACGTGCATGTGATGTACTCGTAATTGAAGTTTATTTCTTTGAAAAAGGATCATATGATTTCCCGATGAATGCTCGGATCTAGCTTGAACTCAGTACTGTGTATTTTCTGATTGGGAATCTTGATATGAGTGCTCGGTTTGGAGTATATAGCCTTAATTCAGGGGCTGGTGTCTACATATAGTTGCGATCCGCGTTAATTTTTCAACCCCTTGTGTGTAACGCGCAATGCTGCATCCATTTAAATACAGACTCATGGGAAAAGTAATTTTAAACAATTAGTTTCTTGGCGTAGTTATTTGCTCGATGTGTGACAGTCGATTGTATATGTTCAGAGCAGTCCATTCGCGCTGCAGGACCACACTCTCCATCAATACGCATTACCATATCATAGTTCCTAATCCATTACTGACAATGAAAAGTTTTGATATTAATGCTGCGAGGACTGTATTCCTATTTGTAGAGGTAATTAGCTAGAAGCACCCTTCACACACTCTTGTGCAGTGAATAAATGTCTTAAGCTTTGTGACTAGCCTAATGTACAAGCTCATCATAGGCTGTGCTAATTCAATGGTATGATTAGTCTCGGGAAACCGTTGTATCCTATTACCAGGAGAGTAACATTCATTGGCCATTTGATATATAGACTGAACGTGACTAGCAATACAATGTCTTGACTTCTTTCAGCAATCTGTCCTTGTACCTCGGGCCTAATTTTATACTATGCCTAACACCGGATAAAGTACAAGCTACATAATGATCTGGCATTGTAAGGAAAGTTTGAGTTCTCAGCGAGGAACCGCTTTCATTCCAGTCACCATCTAGCCATACTTGTATTCATCGCAGAGTTGTACTCGCTCTGGTGTTATGCAGGTGTGTGTTCAAACTTTAGGGTATGATTTCACTTTTATGAAATACATTTGTAAATTTTTTTTCAGCCGTTGCTCTGTGTTGTTATATTATTAATCTGCCATCTCCTCTTGTTATAAATTGTCAACGTCTATATTAACATTTGTTTTGCCTTCAACATACAAAGCAATAAAGTGTGTTACCATTCAGATATTTTCGTTTTATGGAGAGGCTTCCAAGAGTGCATATCTAGTTCCGTTTTCATAGCATTCCAGAGAGAATTCTGCCACGAAGCCAGACCTTATTATCATAGGGACAATAATGAAACCATCGCATAGCACACGTGTTGATGTTAATGTAAGAGAGTGCTCCTCTGTTTGCATTGTGGAATGTCATGGTATTCGTTAGGTGATTTCATGATCTTGATTATTGCTTTGGCCACAAGTGCTGGGGTAGGCTACGACATGCGTGGCAAGGTAGTTCAAACACGAGCAATGTTTAGTATCAAAATTACTCATTTACATTTTCCATTACATGCATAAAAAACGTCACCTACACTCAAGCACTAACTTATAACCCCAATGTTTGTTTCTTATAATAACACAAAACAAAACGGCACTACGTAGTGTACCTTGACTCTCGTAATATACATTTGCCAATAAACTAGGATGTGTCTAGGGTCTTTAGTTCATACCTGAATGAGATACCCCCCACCCCACGATGTCGTGGTAAAAGAGACCATAGCCTTACTTTCAATCAGACATATCGGTTACAAGCGTAGTTACTCACCTATCATCCCTTTTTTATGTCTACATAGATCTTGCAGACTACACTAAACTCTATTCATGTGTAAGGATCCCAAACACGGCTAACAACTCTATATAGGTCGGCCAAAACCGACTGTTCTGTCATGCACATCATAATATTCCCGCATTAGGTCCGTTCATGGTAGAATAGAGATAAATTGCTCTGTCATGCTCATCATGATAATCCTTCAATAGATCTGTGCTGAACTTATGGTCGGATATTTCGCTTAACCGTATGACTCACCTTTTAATCTGATCCGGATGCTCCCCTTGAATTATGATGAGCATGAGCCACCAAGCTATGTCTTCCGTTTAAAAGAACGTTGAAATAACAACCCATGGACCGTGGGATGTTGACACTTAGCGAGCACTCATACATCAAAATGGTTGCTCTGTCAAGCCGATTTGATCACTTGGTTCATCGCTTCTATCAAAAGCTTCTCCTAATTGACGATTATAAATTAGCTAAAGCAGCAACAAAGTACTGTCTGTCTTAAATCGGTCTGAGGAGCTGTGGAAGAAAGACATACATAAGCAACGTTCGATTAACAGCAACAATGCCTCTTCCCTGGCATGACCATGACGTCTCTTTGATGCACGTGAACTGAGCGCGTGACATGGGCCGACGGTTCAATATCTAATCTGTACCATAAATGAAGCAGCTCCATAAGTAATCACTAGTTGTTTGGATCATTGGAATCCGAAGGAATCCCCTAGGAAATATTCATTGGCGGTGACTTGTACTCAACAGTACAAGTTGACAAGTGGTCTACTTATTTCGCATAAATATTGATATAAACAATTGGATTTCCGGGCAGCCAACAAGTCTGTTAAGCGTATCACTAGCTGCATTTGCAACACGATGCTGTGCAATGTTAACTTAGGTTGACGTTTTTCTTTTACTACAAATAATTATCAACTGCTTGATATGCATCACAAAGAGCGGTTATTAATTTATGATGTTTCCGACAGCACATACAGATTATCTGATGAAATAATGTTGCATGCTTAATGTCGACGGAAAACTATTCCCAACATTTCCGCTCCGTTAATTCTCATGCTGTAGCCAAACATTTTTGCATTCACAGCGGCAAAGCACCTGCTAGTTGTAATGATTATGTTATCGCATGAGAATCAATGTAAATCCTGAGAGTTAATGTAAATGCGTCGTACGGTAATTGCCTACGGCGAGACTTTAAAGGAATGGAACCCATCGATCTTGTCATATATGAAAGCGGCTTATTGGGTCCTTGATTTACATTCAGTCTTGACACTGCCTAGAGGTCGATATCGTTGTATTACAGTAAGTTCATTTCTTAGAGAAGGATTCGATATCTAGTCAGGATATCCCATTGCGTATCCATGTGTTGTTCGGGTGTTGGACAATGCACAGATGGACTGTGAAAATACAATTACTCTATGCTTCATTAGGGCTGACAGTTCATTATTACTATTTAGTGTAATTGTCCACGAGAAAATCACGTAGCATAGTATGCCTTCCAAACAATGTTCAATTCACTTCGGATTGTATATTACGAACAGCTTAACTTTTATCTCTATCACAGAAACAAGCACAAAAGCACCATCATAATATGCCAGCCATGGGTTTTTTTCAATGAGAGTTTGCCGCGATCCTATGCATGCAGTTATACGCATTACAACAGCCTATCTCAGTGTATTATTCTATGTATGGGTACACTGCATCACCGCGGTCTATTGAGCAGAGAGAGAGCCCTTGTAATTGACACAACATTAACCTTACTATATGTCTTAGTACATTACTGAATAATGCATGGTTATGTATACAATGTCATGATCGATGGACATCAGCAGGTAACCCTGCCGTCCAATAGCGGTTCATCACATGGTAGGTATCATTTTCATATTGTCAAGAGGCTCTCGTTTTGTTGATATACTGTGATACACCACGAGCGAAGCATTGCAAAACTACCCATGCGATACAAGCAAATATCGTTCTCACTTCATTACTCTGATGACATAAAAGCTTGCTTAAAATGACTGCGTGCCATTGTTTGGATCAAGCACGTCTGCTCTAACTTGCTCGGCTACAATTCGATGAATTGAGAGTCGGAAAGAGGTAGTTTTTTACGAGAGCACACTAGCAGCATTTCCTGTGTAACATTCAATTACCGAAGTTAACCCTTTAACTATCGTCTAGTGGTTTTGCGTTATAGTTGCTAATGTGGTATGCTTAGAACGATCACACCTTGTTGAAGCGCTTTTTCCATTGACTATTCTTCAATATTGAGTGGCTTATGTATCTTTAATTGATGAATGAGGTGCACGGTGTATGCTTCGTATCTTTGACATATAGGCAGGCGCGTCTCTAAGACATTAAATTTTAGAAACATCTATATGAATCGAGACAATAGGGAGCCATGAGTAATGCTTTTTGATTGCATGCATGATGAAAACGTCAGATATATTTCGTCGAAGTATTTGGAGCTGTTACACAATATTGATAGAACGAAGTGACGTTCAATCAGAAGCAGAAGGGACTTCTTTAAGGGTAAGAAATGTTATACTTACTTCATTATGAATTTATTTACATTAAGTTGATTTTCAACTAAAGCTTTGAACTGGTATAACAACACATTAAAACTATGATCAACTGCAAACGTATAGCGAGACAAGAATATAGTTGCTGTGATAGAACAACAGAGTTGGTAGGCAAAACTCGATGTAAGCATTCCTGAATATTTCAGAAAGGTATAAAGTTATAAGTTATCGAGTTTGAAATTGCCTCCATCCTAAAACCAGCAGAACCAGGCAAATGACCTAATATGTACATAAGTTAAACTCGCTATATGGAAATGATGCAATACAACATCGTATGGCCAAATGTATGATCTACAATGAAGTCTGTACAATAAACCAAAGTCAGAAATCATTATACGCTTAGTTATTTCAAAACACAAAGAGCAATATATCATTTGAAGCATCAGACAAAGACTTGTGGCTTGCCTCACTCAACAGTGAAAATTTGTCTGATGTATATCTTAAGGGTGTGCTAGAGCTGATTTGAACATGCGTGAAATGTACGTAATACACCCTGGTATGTTAGTATACAGCGATTTATAGATGTATGCACCTTTGACCTCATGGGTGGCCTGTCAACTGATTATAAGTATAAAACACAATATACGCCTAGTGTCATATAGTAATTATCGGATGTCGTCAATATCACGTAAGACAGGCCTGTCAAAGACATTTATTCACATGCATTGTCGACGTTGTTACCAACATAAGAAAATAGCAAATAGGCTGCGGATAAAGGCATTAAATTATCAGCAGCATGCCTCAGGTCTTAATAGATTTCAAGCATAAGTCACCATATTGCTTCGAGACAATTCATTACTTTTAACAGACATCGGGCTTTTCGATCGTAGAAACAATTCAAGCTATGCCGAAAACACCCTATCCGTTGCTCGTAGATCATCATATACTGGCAATGTTTCGTAAACAGCATGATAACTAAACTAGTTCTCACGTAGATAGGAATGGCATACATAAGGCTATGTAAGGTCCGAAGATCATCAAGCTGCTCTCATCAATATGTACTTTGTAAATACATCTGTGCAAGAAGGGGGCACGCATCATATTGCTATATTGCCTTGCAAAATGACGTTCAATGAGTTTACTATTTGAAACAAACATATATTCTACTTTTTTGCAACGTCTTCAGTCACTGTAGGGGTCATTGTTAGCGTCGGACCATTGTGACCTGCTTAGTAAATAATAGAATGAAACCATAAAGCCATCAATGTGCGTTTTAGATATATGAACAGGTCAACCGTCATTTGATGAGCGTGTGATAAGCGTATGATATCAGGATAATGTATGGTTTACGGGTTATGACAATATCTGACATATTCTCGATTAATATGGATAACCTGATAGATTAGCTACTGTGCCAAAATCTCAGTCTATCAAGCTATGCCACGGGAAACCCTATCCGTTGCTCGTAGCTCTTCATATGTTGGCAATGTTGCGTAAACAGCACGAAAACTAAACTAGATCTCACATAGATAGAAATAGCATAAATAAAGCAATGTAAGGTCCGAAGATCATTAAACTGCTCGTATTCATGTGTACTTTGAAAATAAATCTGTGCAAAGGGGCACTCATCATTTTGCTATATTGCCGTGCAAAATGACGTTTGACGAGTTTACAGTTTAGAACAACCACACATTATACATTTTCAAATCTCTTCAATTGGGACGGACAATTGTGACCTGCTTGATAAATAATAGAATAAAACCATACAGCCATCAATGTGCGTTTCAGATTATATGAACACGGCAAAGGACATTTGATAAACGTGTGATAGGCGTATTCTATCAACATGATGTATGGTTTATGTCTGTCATAGTCTTGGTTATTATGAAATAGCCCTCAAATTTCGACCAAACAGAGCGATAAATCCGCCTTCATTGTCCCCTACCTTTATAATCATCGGTAGATTCCCTGCAGCAAGTTTCTTGTAATGAATTGCATATCTGTAGAATGTTTTTTTTTTTCATACCTACCAGCATAAAGTAATGACATATAATGTATCATTAATCAATGGCAAATGCAATGCAATGAACAACAAAACAAAATACATGCAAATATAGACAATTCGTGATGATTATACATGATAGTGATTATAATTGAATATGCAAAGTAGTAAAACTGGGTGAGTCAGTATTTGCCTCCCCACACAATGTTATCCCCTTGTATAGTGATTCACTAGTTTATACTGAGTTTAATAGAACGGTTTACCTTTTAAATTCCCATTTATTTGGTAGCCCAAAAACAAAATGATAGTGTTATTGCTAAATATAATACCGCTGGTCTATATCATATCAACCCTAAACCAATTGCCTACCGTCTTACAAATGAACATCAGGAGACCTTTTTGTCAGGCAATAAGCGACCCAAAAAACATCTTTTGCGACTAAATGCAGTTTTGATAAAGTAGCATGCAATCCTAGCAAATGAAAACATCACACAAAGCAAAAGGCCAATATGTCTACCAATATCGGCCTATTTGACAAATAATACTACGCTTAGAATCAGGCTACTTGTGCAATCTGCTTTCATGAGGCCGAAGTACGCTCTGACAAGGTTGTCTTACAAACGAACACGTTGAACGTAAATTGTCATGTTGAGCAATATGGAATTGATAATCATACACAGCTCATGGTCCATTAGCTAGTTACTAATGGTTGGCAACCATATGAGCAACATGATGTTTTCTATTTTAGCCATGGGACGTTCATAAATCTGGTTTCTATGACGACTTCATGTCCGTCTTTAATAATCACAACAGATATGTTGCCATTCATTTGATTGTGAGATACCTTTAGCCATAACCTATTATAAAAGAAGCGTGATGATCGCCTTTACACAGCGTGCATACCATTATTCAATTCGCCATAAATCTCGCCACTGCATGCAAATGCATCCGTATAGACATTATGACACTACTGCTGCGCTGGTTATTTCTTGGTTTCTCGTTCCCATTCTGCCCGGGAAGTTTCAATGATTTGATATACAGATATATGGCAAAATTCCGCAGGCAGATAATTAGACAACAACCGTTGTTAGACAATCAAAATGACCAAGGATCACCGGCACCCTCATGCCTCATTCGTAGTTACTGCGTTGGTGGTTGCATGTTGCCTTACATCATTCGTTTCCATAAATAGTCAATGATCTTTGCTATTATAAATTTAGCTTTATTCAACCTAAGATTTGCTACATTACTAATTCTTAAGCAACATCCACGAAGAGGATTTATCGATATCTGCATGTCTGCGTTTTTAAAGAGGAATAGAGGGCAAAAACATTCTTGTATTGTGTGAATCGCGGATATTTGGGTGCATTAGATATTCAAGATTTGTCATCTGGAGCGCCACCTCACGCTAACACTCTCCTTAAGTAAGGGCTCAGTGGAACGTTTAATGCCGTGTCTCAGGTGGTTGCTGCATATATACATGATCAATATGTGCAACTTGACAGGTAAATTTACACACATGTTTTATTATGGTCCTTAACGCCACTGTCCCGTTTGTGCATTGAACGCTTGGCTTAATGCGACAATCGAATGCAAGATTGTAAGTGCAGTATTGCATTCAGGCTAGACAGCGCGATAAACGCGCCGTACCCCACGTTTGCATCTTAAGTTACAAAGCAATATAAGGTTACCTGCTTCGATAATGTATAACTAACAAGCTAGTTCAGATTCGTCAGATGATATGCAAGTACTTAAATTAGCGCATGCGTCATCGGCAGTCAGTAATTGATATATCCTATATGCACACAGTAACAATGCTGTGTTCCTCATTTAGATGGGATGTAAATGTGCGTCAAAATTGTTCGGTGTTAGAAAGCTAAAGCAGCTTATAATGAGAACCAATTAAATTATAAAACAGCATTAGCAAATCATCATCACTCAAGGTTGGATCGTCACAGAGGTTATGTCGGCTCGTGGCCGCTTGGGCCTTTGTCACCTTATCCCTCTGCTAGGCGTGCAAATGGTTTTGGACAACCCAGTTACTTACCTCGGCATTTCTTGTTTTCAGGTTGTAGAGCAGCAGTGCACCCTGCATGCTGAGAGCCACTCTGTTCAGGTTGATGTGCCACAGCGACTCAGTCTTATTTAGTGAGAGCTTCTTGCGGCACAAGACTAGCCCATACATAATAGGGACAAGTCCTGTGTCCGGCCACTGATCACGTGGACCAGCTCTAGCAGAGATTATTTAGATGGTGTAGCTGGCGTTGGTGTCATCCGGAGCATGAATCACTCGACTGATGTCAGCAACCGTGAGCACAGTTCCGATCTACGCTTTATTTCCTATAACATAGAGAACATGTCAATAAACGAGAGTATCTATAGGCTAACGCAACCAACGGAGATCATCTAGTTCCACATGCCAGAATATACAAACATAACTATGTAACTTCTGGTGACTCACAGTGGAACGTTACAACTGGCGATACTATGACTGGGCATCGACATGGGAAGTCACAAGGTCATTGAGCTAGCTGACCAGAAAATACCACACAGAAGCCACTCATTACTGTTTGTGCAAAAGGCTCAATGAGCACACTCGAACTATTTAATTGATAGTGCTAATAATTACAATCGTAGGTAAACCTTGCCATATTGAGTAGTGCGTATGATGTTCGTCTAGGAACCATTACATTTAATCTTGTCCCATTGGCCAGTTATCGTTTTACCAATCCAAGGAGCTAGTCTAATTGCGATGCCTTCCATGCTTCTTTGTCAGTACTTTTATTCCTAGTTGAACTTCTCTTTTCAACAGTACAAGCCAAAAAACATCACTCAATAGCAGCTGTTATATATCTTGTTAGTGGTTCCTAAATATTTTAAAACGAAACGGGGAAATAATATTAGATATGTAAAGCAATGCACGTATCTAGCACCTTCTCCGGAGGCAGTTTGAATGATGTACAACCATAATCCTACATATACTTGTTCACCCTTAGAATAAGCACACAGATGTTGAAAAGATTATGACGACTGCTCACCAACTTAAGCAGGGTTCAACTGCCCCAGAATATTCCGCCTCCACTGATGATTAAGCGGTCCGTTATCTACCCCTCACAACAGTTTGGCACATTAAAAAACAACAAAATACTATTACTTGGTGTCTACAGCCTGATCCAATAAGGAATCAAGTTATCATTAAACTGCCATGTTTAACCGATTGAATAATTAAGTAAGGGAATATGGCTATGTTTTCTGTCAGTCATCACAATGGTCGCGAAGTTTGTCGATACACTAAATTGTTTCAAACCAGTAGAAAATAACATTCAAATTACAATTTATGCCAAACCTTTAAACGCTGATTCGATTCCAAACCAAACCAATTTAAACTGATAAAACCCCAAATACTAGCAGTCTGGATTGATTTATTTTACTGAAAGCTGATATGGTGGCACTCGAACATACCTAAGCATAAAATAATGCTTCTACGTCGAAAAGTATCGCACAATCCAGAACCAGACTTGTGAATTACTGTTCCACCACTTGAACATCTACTATGGGTTCAAAGTTGACATCAGATGGCTTTTCAAAGACAAGGAGACGCAAAGCACGATTCGTAATTTTTAAATATGAACATTGCCTAATTTAACAGTAAGCCAACCAAATTGAACCTAAACACTTGACACAAATCGATAGAGCCTTCGACATTATCCAGATGTTGTTGCCGCTTACCACCTGCCGACCAGTTGATGTATCTTCCAGTGGCGCGGGTTTCATTTCCTTTCTCTAGTGAGGTTTCAAGGGTCGGTCATTGGCAATTTATCGCATTGATGAAGTGTAACATATGTAGATGAAGGAATCAAATTATACTCGTCACGTAGGCAATCCTACATTTATATGGAATGCGGCTCAATTTGCATTTTGTAGTATTGGTTGTATCCGATCTCAGCTTACGGATGATTCTCCCAGCACCTGATGACGTTAACCATAATACAAATTAGTATTTAATCAGACTAAAAATACATTGCAATCAACATAGCGCCCATTGGATGTTTCTTGCGGCTGAATTAGATTCAAGCAAACGAGGAACAATTAAGATTACTTCCGTAAATTGAATTCAATATTTCGGCGTTGTTGTGCTTGTAATAGAGCACTTTGTTCCCGTGTATTTCTATCATAATGGGATTTGGTGTCGTCTATTCGACTGTGAGTTGTTACATTTATGCATTCCACGAAATTTCAACCCACAATAGTTCTAACAAGTGAAAACATTCCGATTTCAGACGGTAGGAATCGAGTTAAATCAATTACAGTTAATCAGGACATCTATTCGTAGCTATGTGTGCTATTTGACAAATTTCATGTATTTCCTTCCGTAGCAAACGTTTAAGTGAAATATAAAAGGGCATATAGTTTTTGCTTTCTAATAGGGTGGAATCAGTTTGAATTTGCTTCGTTGTATCTCTGTGTTCAATGGCACTATATGCACATGCAACTATTATTAAATGTCCAGTAATAATTGCAATTAATGTAGCAGAACAATATGTTTTACCACTACTGGAAATATGAGATAGCATTCATAGGCGTTAAGAACTACATTGAGAGTGCAAGAGCTATGTTATGAATAATATTGTTAAACGAACATTGAACAATATATCTTGAGTCATATATTGAAAAGTGGCGTACCTTGCTTTTATAACTCTCGAGTTGTGCATTAAACTAATGCTATAAATCTATTTATGCAATTTATTACATGTCATGTACTAGAACCGTTTATCACTACGTGTAAACCACAGGATGAGTTGATGGCCCTGTAAGCAGCGATTGCCTCGGCGGATTACGAACGTTTACCGCCTGGTACCAATTATCCGTAAGACTTTGGCACATCAATCACAAGCCATAGTCAAGTCAACAGTCTCATCAATCTTATATTTCATCTCCTCCGTTTTGTGACTTTTTGACAAACCGATCTATTTTGCAGCCCGAAAAGTGACTTGCTCGGATGAATGAACGCGAATTATGTCTTGAGCAGCTCAGTTAACGCAAGCTGACACTTTAAATCCCATTGGAAGTAGATGAAAGTGTGATCCAATCCATGCTCTGATTGAATACGCATTTGATAAGCATTTGATGTGTGAAAAAACAGCTTCAACGTGGTAAACACATGTAGATTAGTACAACGCATTTGTGTGAGAATTCGTCATGGCATGCAAGCGAATTGAATTTGCCAGACCCGCGATTATCATATTCCACCCACAGTAATCTGCCTACCATTCACTTAGATGGCCCAGTGCGCTTTTGTGAAGCTATGCATTGATGGCAACTTAAATTGTAATATAATGGTCATTAGTGTAGAAAATTGTATATAGAATTCCAGTTTTGTACCCCGTAAGCAAAATGTGTGTAATGCATACTTCAATCTGAATAAGCTGATGCTTCGGCTTTTTTTTCAAGTCCGTTGAGGAACTGTTTTATATGAATATCCATACCAACCGTTCGTTCCATCAATTTTTTACCAATAGCTTTGTTTAGAGTTGCATCATTTGGGATTGCTTGCTATAGCGTAATCATGTATTATTAACTCCTCAATTACTTATAATACAACGTTTACTACTTCAGAAAGAGTTCAGGTGATCCCAAAATAAAAGTAAACGTTCTTAAATCCCAACCACTGACTAACTATTGGAAAATTTGCATTGAAATTGATTCGATTCCAAACTGAGTTGCAGAATCATTCAACAGCAGAATGCTGACAATGCATATCTCCTTTCAATAATTACGCCACAATAACTATTCTATGTAAAGAAGGAAAATCCCATGCACAAACCTAGCGAGTATGGCACTTATGCAGTAGAGCCTTGCTAACATTTTACTTCCATTACTTCTTCAAAGCAAGCAAATTCTGGCATCTCAAACATCCAGGTCATATCTGAATTCACACCACCGGATATACGGAAATAATACGATAAGTCGGAAACTCTCCAGCCAACAACATTGGTCTACACCCTTTCTCTACTTGCATGACTACAGAGGAGGAAATAACACGGGTTGTGTTGCATTTGGCAAGCATAACATAGCATTTTCACATCTACAAAGAACATCAAAAGCCAAAACGATAAACCATGATGCGCCACAGGGGCATGTACGTTAACAGCGTACATGGTTCCACAGGGAGAGGATGTGTGTGAGTTTGGTACATAATGCCTGGTTCATGACGATGACAGGCAACTTATGTGCTCTCACTCGAGGACAATCCGTATGAATATACCTGAATGTGCGTGTGGCCCAATGGTCTTAATTCCTGATAACTTGGATAATCGAAGACTGCCTCAAGTTTCATGACGACAATGCTTAGTAGATGATACTCGTATAAGAAAGAGAACAAAAAAACGATAAACAACTTAACTGTCAAAATGGACGATTCGTTAGTAACACTAACAAATTATCAAATAAGCAATTTAGTTTATATTTGGGAGAGTTAGAGGAAATTTAGTGAAGGCATTAGAACAAACTAGAGATAATCCAGAACATAAGCAAACAAACCGTTTATAAATGTTACAGAATCGGCAGGGATAATAAAACACGGTACAACATATCAAATGTACATATATACCATCTACATAGGCTAGGGAAGGTAGATGCGCATTCTGTAACCAACACAAACTAGTTGCATTACATCACACTTATGTTAGAGACATCTGCAAAATCCTCATAACACTCACGGCAATTAATGGATTATCGGCGGTTTATGTCACATAAATGAGTCACCATTGCTTATCGCCAAGGTCACAACTAATTTTCATTCCCCAGAACAAAGTGATGTCGTTTGATGATTGTGCTTTTTTCGTAGCAGCACTATTACTGTGGAACCAATACCAGTTGACATTGGTTTGATAACATTCAATACCACTGTGAAGCCAAACCTGAACATACATCCGATCTCGGACGTATTCTGATGCTGCTTGTGTGTGTCAAATATCGTCAGAACTGTATACGTATTGCAATGCGTTAACCGCATATTGAAGGACTAACCTGAGGCGTCACTTTAGAATTGCGCAATTATCATTACTGTTATTACTATTATCATTATTACTTATGTTTACATTTTCTTCAAATACGTCTTTTACATTTTGGGGAAATATATTCTTATCAACAACTAATACAAAAGAACCAGCTTCACCGTTGCACAGCCATTGGCTTTCCAACTAATCATTTACCAACGGAGCACGCCAGATCAATATTCTATTAGTTTTCCAAAAAAAATCATAAACTTTTAAACGAATGATGTAGAATCAAACTCTTCATGGCGGGCGACCTCTTTGAAGACAATGGGCTTGTGGGTAGCAATGGGTACATTAAAAGCACATCCTTGTGTGACAGGAAGGTTGGGTATGGAATAGTGATAGGCTGGTTGGAAAAATGATGATTTGAAAGTGGCAAGTGGCACCTTTTTCAGTTCTCAATGATCAAAATTATCTGACTATTTCCAATCGCCATACTTTCTTTTAACTACACAAGCATCTCGCATAGCTGTATGCATAGAACGCTTAAAGCGGCACACGCTCTCACAAAGCACAGTGTGTCCCGAGGTAAATACAAACGCAACGAGGTCCTAAATATCTGAACAGATCTCGTAAAGTTGCCGAAAGGTGTAAAGTCAACTAGGGTAGCATGAGTCATGTCATCATATGAAGATGTCACTGTGCGACAGAGAAATGCGTAATAAACTAATAACTGCTACAAAAACCGACCTATCTGTGGCTTATGCTAAACATACACATCGACGAAGTCGCTGTTTTCTAGGCTCGTGTACCTCTGGCTCTTCATAAAAGGTTGAGGGCCTTGCTTGCTGCAGTTTGCCGCGCCCGTTGATTATGATGTACAGATTTGCACCCATAAGCCGTTGGCGGCTGACACGTTCATATCCAGCCAAGACTAGTAAACAGCATCATATATCGTCTATGGACGACGCTAATAATGGCATCGTATTTGCTGTGTTATCAATATAGCATGCGGCTATCGGTGTTGATTTGTTGCAAACAATCTGCATGCATTTTTCATGCAGTCGCCTCTTGAGTTTATCATGTGATATGGCTTGTGTAAATTGATTGACAAAATGCGTGAATGATTATTGAAAATTTATTTTTGCTACCTCCTTCGATGCATAAGATGACCTTGTGACTGTCCCCTTATATGCTGGCTGGATAAGACACGTATATATTCTATTTGCATCAGCTGCCCATAGCTGCTGTCGAGCTACCGTTAGGCGTCAATGCTCGTCAGATTGATGAAGTCGCCCTAAATCTTGTATGTTAGTAATTAACATATACTACACGCACCATTCAATGCGCATTGTGTCATTCGCGCAATTTTATGCAATGATTATGTTCATAAATAAACATGGTGCAATGATGGCTAATGTTTTGAGAATGGCATGTTACCTAAGCATCGCCACATATGTGAACTGTTCCACTATTTACAGAAATAAGCTGCGTGTGATAAAATAACAGACACATGAACCCTGGGAACGTTATGACGACTTCTTGATCTATGCTGTAATCTTTCATTGAAAACCAACAAAAGCTCTCAATATGTTGAATACTTTGTGAAGTGAAGATTTAAGCCAGTGTAAATTGTATACAGTGTACAAAGTTCAGCCAGAAGACACAAATTAGCAGGGATCATGGTCAACTGATAACAGCAGCAAATAAGAAATAGCGGCTGTTTGAATACGTTAAGTTGACTAGATTGGCCGTTGCGTGGGTTGCGTTAGGAAAACATATTCTCGTTTCCCCAAGTAAACAAACGTATAACTCATCAGTGGTTGACGCTAATAATGGTAGCTGTTGAACATAAACTAGAATGACTAGAAAGAAATGGGAGGAAAATGTATGCAGTCCCTTGTGCTCGTGCCATTTGGATATTGAATTTGGATGACATTATATTTGCAGATATATATATATATATATATATATATATATATATATATATATATATATATATATATATATATATATATATATATATATATATATATATATATATATAGATACATATATATAGATATAGATATATATATATATATATATATATATATATATATATATATATATATATATATATATATATATATATATATATATATCTATATATATATATATATATATATATATATTCAATGAATAAATACATTGGCGTTTAAACATAAATGACCCTCATCGGCTTGAGCGATCTTCAACCGGAATATCCCTAATACGCCGATTTTTTTATGCTATTCTCACCATTAGGTGTTCGGTCGATGGCAGCGTTGGTGTTTTAATATCGATCTGAATGTCCTATGATCGAGTAAGCCGCATTACGCAGTAGTTATTGTATTCGAAGCTGGATTATTTCAAATTAGTCAATGGTTCAATCTTGTGTCGTTGATAATCCATGTGGGCACATTTAATTTCCTGAACAGCTACGAAATAGTTCCGTGTAGACGCAGGAAACCCAATTAGATCAACTTGAGCAATAGCTCAATGTTTTGCTGCCAGATAAGTCGTGCTGGGATGTAACAGTGAGAGCGCAGCAGTCTATAATTATCTTAAAACCTTGACGACGCTTTAGCATTGGCATAAATGCATATAATAGGTTTTTAAAATATAAAAGTACCAGCTTCGGGATTATTTCTGAGACTCAAGGCTTTGTAGTTGCCGTTTAATTTCTTAGGTTTTACATGCCAGCACCAATCGTCAACACCGTCTCTCACAGTTGGAACCAATGGAAGGTAATGTATGGTGTGATTTAGTCTGCTTCTTCAGTCTATCGTATCTAATGCAGTTGCTACGTTATGTAATGCGCGGTAATGGTAATTAGTGCTCGCGGTGAGTTTTATTTTAAACGACATGATCTGTTAGTATTTAATTGACCGGGTAACTTACATTTTCCGTGAATGAAGGCATACATGCGTTCATTCACAATTTGGTCATTTACTCGTTTGTTGTCCCTCACATTGAAGCGTGTATAGCCATATTGCAGGGTTGCCGACGAATACTGCGTCAAACAAAACACTAATACAAACATTTTGTTTATAATTCTTTCATGAAAGGGGTTGCATTGCAGTTTGGGAGTTTTCTTGATTAACAACTCGCTCGCACCGTTTTCATATTCTGCACATAGCAGCTGCTAGAGAGAGAGAAGTCAGTCACTTTGTCTATTGCTTGAATTGGCAAAAGCACATTAGCAGGTCATACACTAACAGATGTGGCACAATTAAGATGTATCACGTTACCATCAGCAATTGTTTGACATCTAACTCTATATATCGCATAACTCACTCACGAATGCTATATTTGCACTATTTTGTAGATGAGCTGCACGAAGTGAGCAGTTACAATTATATTCTGACGGCCGGTTCACAAGTCATGTGAACAGATGTTGTTAGGCCTGAATGGCCTCTGTCGCTCCATCGGCATTGGTTTTGCATTTGAACACTACACTGGGCCAGAAGACATTTCCATCGCAATATAGCTCTGTTAGATATACGCCTCGTATCCAATGACATTCTGCTGCGGATACCATTGTAGCCACGCAGTAACACCATCGTCACCGAGTTGTAGAAGACAGACGCTGGGGAGGTATCGGTATACGAATATTGCTATTTGATCTTCATTAGGAACTCAGAAGCAGCTTTTGCGAGCACATATAATGTTGTGGCTCTAAGATGTTACATTATGCCCCCCCCCCCCTCCTGCAAAAAAAGAACCCCAATTAGTAACCGACGCAATTCAAGTCAACATGATGCACAAGTGACAGTAACGAAAAGCAAATAATCTTATATGACTGCTCGTTATCCATGGTTAGCTGACGTGATAAACCAATCCTAATACAGGCTTGGGTCACTTTATTTCATTATTTGCGCGAATCTATTCGGCGATGATATTTGGCAGATCCACGCATTTGCAGCATGAGTTTACCATACGTTCCAATCACAACCCCAGTAAACACGATGGCTATTTCCGTCCATCAGCCAGTGAGGTGACCTGTATTAAAATGGCGCGTGGCAGCGCTAGTACGCGTGGACCCCTTGCTGAAATGGTATTTGAATACACTAGTGGGTTTTCAGCATAGTTTATTTTGCAATCAAATAGCTTAGTCATCAAGGAAATGTTCATGCCATTCAAATTATGACCTGCTAGGTTGAAGGCCACGAGAAAGCGATGTAGTAGATATGATTGTGGTCATATGCTCAAAAATATATACATACATGCATACATTATACACACATATTTACATACATATATACTTGCATACATACATACACACATACATACCTACATACATGCATAAACACAAAATGCATATATACATCCATACACACATATATACATACATACATACACACATACATACACAAATACATACATACATGTGTTCAGACATACATACATGCATGCATACATACATACATACATTTATACATACATACATACATACATACATAGCGTTCAAACATACATACATACATACATACATACATACATACATACATACATACATACATACATACACACACACATACATACATACATACATACATACATACATACATACATACATACATACATACATACATACATACATACATACATACATACATACATACATACATACATACATACATACATATACACATACACACATACATACCTACATACATACATACAACATACAAAATACATATACATACATACATACATACATACATACATACATACATACATACATACATACATACACATACATACATACATACATACATACATACATACATACATACATACATACATACATACATACATACATACATACATACATACATACATACATACATATACAATACATACATATATACATACTTACATACATATAAATATACACGGGGATTTAAGGTACAAAACATGCTCAATGAATAATGTAAATGTAGATTTGTTTTACAGCTATGCAGTGCAACACCTCGGAGACAATCGTACACTTTGAAAACACATATGTCCTGAATGGAATTGGGAAAACATAGCATCTACCAAATTAGTGATATGTGTGTGTGCGTGTGTGTGCGTGTGTTTGTGTGAGTGCGTGCGTGTGTGCTTGCCTTAAATAACTATTACTCTGCATACTAATTTGGCAGATCAGAATAGGCGAAAGGCCACTCCACTGCATAGACTGCGCTGCATTGGGTTGTAAGCACGTGGATCATTTCCATTGATCGACCAGTGCTTGCGCTCGGTTCTAAGATGGATCACCTAAATGCGTTTGTGAAATGTGGCCGATATACGTAAATAGTATATCGGTCAACAATCAGAGTTCTTGTCGAGATACAATCAATTTATGCGCCTGGCGCTGGCGTCAGACAAATGGGATTCACACCATAGAAACACGGCAAAATCATTGTCAAAATTATTGGCGAGACGGAACTTTAGTAACAACGGTTATACCTATTGCTATATTGCAATATATGATAGAGAGAAACAGGGTCCTGTTTGTCAATTCTTGTCTGTATTCCTTGTTTAATACTGCCAAACTGTTACTATGCTGGGTACGGATAGCTCGTCAGAACGAGGATGATCACTCCAGAAATTCAACATTCGCGATTCTATTTCCCGATTGAATTACCTGACACCTTAGCACTGCCTCTGAGTTCAAGGATCAGTTGGGGGGCCATTTTGAATAACCATAAGCATCTTATTGTTGTTCCGGTAAAACTAATAACCATTATCGTAGACATCCAGCTAATCGCTTGCAAGGTAAGTGCCGGTTACACAACGGAATGATTTGCAGGTAATACGAGTGATTTATTGACGGAGAAGGCACTTTTGTTTAGAGGCTATAATAACTCAAAAATAAAAACTTGGCTATGGTTATGTAAGGTCAGTACACGAATGACCGAACACTTTTGAATCAGTTTGTAAAAAAACTGTGTGAACAATTGAAGGTAATTCAAACGATGGAAGTTCGTATTAAATTGTGAGAATTACTATGTCCGTAATCAAACATTTTCCGGATTAATGTGGATAGGAGAGCATTGGCATAAGACCAGTGAAGATATTGAATGCATCCGTATCGACTGGAAAGGAACAGTATGGGATTGATATACTAAATTATAGATAGACTAAGTCACCTTTTTATTCTGGCCAACTCACTCAGATGTTTAACAAGTATCTATTCGCTCTATTTAAGTGATAATAGACGTTTAAAAAAAAATTGAAAACTCAAGCACGGCCATGTTGTAACTATATAGTATTGCATAGTCAAGGAACTATGCATTCTAAAATTATGTTGCATGATGCATCTTAGCAGCACAGATAAGCAAATGAACAAACGGTCCCGAGTCCTTCAAAGTTGCCATATTGCTCGTTTATTTAACTATCATTGGCCAACTAGCCTGCATAACGTTCCATATAAAGATATCACCATAGGCCAATTAATCGTCCTGAACTTAGAATCATGCATGTATGCCTTATTCGGGGTCTCCCAGACGACTTTTGAAAAAGTAATTAAATTATTATCGATAAAGCACATGTATAGCTCTAACATTGCATGCTCTAGGCGTTTTTCAAGGGCTTACCCAACTAAGCAGCGATGCAAAATTCCAACCGATGGGCTTTGTTTCGAGGCAGTTCTATATGCTGGATACTTATGTGGCCACTGGCGCCTGCATTACAAATATTCAAACACGCGTTTCAGGTGTGCGAATTAAACTATTTGGACACTTAACTTTTGACACTTTAACGTAGCTCAATCCAAGCTTAGAATGTCATATATAACACAGGGAGGTCTGGAAAAGTTATCGGGCTGTTTACGCGATGCTGCCTATAAAATGTAATGGATGCCGCGTCTGTTGGGGTTTCATGATCAAAGGAGGTATACCAACGTCACAGCTATAAAAATATCAGACTGAGCTGCATCGATTACGATGCCAATATTACGGATATGATAATTTCATATCCCTGCAAGCTGATGCAACCTTAACATAGAGAGAGAATAAATAAATCTTTGTCACGAATCTATGCGTATTTTAAGGCAATCTGTATCTTTAGTGATTACGCACGAAGTGCTCCCGTTTTACGGAGTTTGCATGTGTTGCAACCACTTTATCGATATTTGCCATTCCGTTATTTATTATATCAATTTAGTTAGACTCTGACATGTAGTTAGCCTCTGATAATCGCCATGGACTGAATGAATTAGGCGGACATGCATTTAAAACAAGTGATTGTGGTTGTCAAGATGACACCAACGTTTGGAAGAGATAAATAAGAGAGTGTGTTAAATGGTTTGCTTGGGTACGTTTAAGAGGAACAGCGTATGCTCTTAGGAAGGCATAGGTGACAAAAAAGTTGTTTCATTTACCATACCTTGGATCACTGTGTACAAAAGCAACCCTCTTCGAAAAGAATTAGAAAACAACGAAGAGCTAAAATCACCCATAATAACATAATATTGTAACATGATGAATTGCTCATGCTTTCATTGCCCCGTATGTTCGAATAAGCAACGAATGACGTGTTGCTAATTCGGTCAATTAGACAGATGCGTTGAACACAAATTAACAGATAGCTAGTCTGATAAAAGAACACGGTAATTATAGCCTTGCGTTCTATTTATGATGTGCATAAATGTTACTTTAAATTGATGTTGTAATGGGTATAAAACACTTGCTAAGCAATTTATGTTGCCACGTGCCTGGCTCATTTCAGGTTGATTGGCGAATAGGTACACAAATCAGTAATAACTATAACCAACATCAACAATATATAACGGCCGTTAGTGTTAATAGATGTATATCGTGTACATACGATTTGACAGCGAAAACAATTGAAAGTCTGGCAAAATACAGAAGTAGTAGTGAATGTGGTCTTGGGTCCATATTCTATGCTCCATTGATTTATAACAAAATCAAGTATCCATAACTTACTATTCACGAATTATTTGAAGTGTTTGAATTATGCCTAAGCCTACATAGGGTGCATCCATTGGGATGTGATATGAAAATTCGGGTTTTTCAAGAGCGTCACCTTGTTCGATTCACAATTAAAATCAACAAGCTGAATGACACAATAGATTCAGGTTTTATAAGTGTCAGACGTCTCAGCGTCAAACTTGGTGATATATCATTCACAGTTTAATTACAAGTATTGTGGAGTGATGACACACGCCTAAGTTCTAACTAGTGCATGGTGTTTACGCGATATAAACATTCGTTAGTTATATGGTGTTGTAATGTAAGGTTCGTTCTTCCAGAAATGTTGTCATTTACGTACTGCATCTTAGTCGTATTTGCGTTGTAATTTGAATTTCTTTATGTCCTACCTAGACAATTACAAAAGAGCATCTCTCTTAGACATTCATTACTTATGGCAAGTATACTGGCCTAGCTTCACTGTTTGCTTTGCTGGCATATCAAGTAGATAAATCAGCTTGGGAAAACTGGTGAATAATACAATATTGTGTCAGGTTCACTCTCTGGCCTCCACACTATTCTGTGACTATTTTCTGTTATGCTTTATTTAATGCTTGTCATATATATATATATATATATATATATATATATATATATATATATATATATATATATATATATATATATATATATATATATATATATATATATATATATATATATATATATATATATATATATATATATATATATATATATATATATATATATATATATATATATAAATGCATTAGGACAAACTGAATGGCGTTAGTAGTATTAATATTATTATTGCATGGCACGTTGTTGCAAGTGCATATGGTCGTAATTCATTTAGGTTTGCCTACTTATAACAACTACCATAGTGCGCTTTGACCAACCGCATGCATTAGATACTCAGAATGTCATTGATTAAGAAGAAATATAGATGTGGCGACACACGGAAATGCATGAGGTACCAAACGCGAATTGACGTAATATCGTTATGTCAATCACAAGCCATTGCTACAAATATCAAGTGTTTTTACATCATGGTAATGAACAAATATATGGTGTCTTGCAAGGAGATCATAATTTATATGCACTGTTTCATAAATGTCGCATGGTAGTTATGGATTAATTTGGTGCGACCGCTTATTCCGTGGCTGAATTTGATGTATAGTAAATAGAAGTTGCACGGATTGAAATTGAGAGATATTTTAGTCATATTGCCTTAAGACATTTTATACACATACGCCAATATGATACGCATATGGTTTTTCGTCTTAAGCTTAGCAATAATTGTTGACAACGCTGCAAAAAATTTGCTGCTTTGCTGTAAAACGGATTCTCCAGCGTCGGGGTTAATCTTTTCGGTTACTTTGAACCAATTCACCGCTTACAAAGTCTTAGGTCACGCATCACCGACCAAATCACATACATATTAAAATTATTTAATCTTAAACGAATTTTAATGCATGCGGATTGTGGAAAGTAAATATGTTAATTTCTTAACGGCAATATAGGTTTCTTTATTGGCCGTGCTATTAGATACCAGCAGCTTTCGTTGTCTGCAATATTCTTAAGTACTAATCAACGTTTTCAAGCAACCATATTTTAGTAGGCCATTCTTAAATCATATCCGATGTCTCATTGAAATGAAAGGGCATCGGACGTTGTTCTACGTAAACCCATGTGTTATTTTAGCATGACGATCAATGTTTCTAGTTTCATGTTGTGACACTTTTCAGGTAGGAAATCAAGGAAAGTCTAACTTGGTGGGCGTCACTATATGATGGTACGGCGAATTTATTGTCAGCGCCCTCTGTCCCGTCTATCAAAGGTGAGACGTTAAACAGTTGCAATGATGACGCATCAATAATAATAATCATTCGCACGTATGCTCTAACTAAGTCTTAACACAACCAAGCCGCCAGTGCATTGGTCAAACATGCCGTGTTTGGTTAATGCTGTCTTTGATTTATTCAGCCTAAATGCGAGCTTGTTCAAGCTCAAGATTGTGATCCCGGAGGGAAAAGTAGATATCGGTTATAAAACAATTTGATAGAATGACGTAGTCCAACAAGTGCATGATGCCCCTCTGCTAGCTTCTCTCAGCATATATCCTCACACTAGCTACACTAAAACATCAGCGGCAGTACTTGTATGTACAGTAACAATGGTTTTGCCAAAATGTTCCCGGGATTCACAGCACCGCGATTTTATTTTAAGATTCGTGGCTTCCTTGTTCGTAACATCACTGGGACGCTCTAGTCCGATGGACGATGCGACGCGCTGAATTTCAATTGTTTTCAATCACCGCAATGGTACCAAATATCCCCATCACACATGGCAAATCTGTCCGGTACTGTTCATATTAAACAAAACCGATCCATAATTTGCTGTCACGATGCGACGACCGGCTGCATTGTGTTACCATCGTTATTAAGCAATATGAAGAAAAGTGAGAGTTAGAAACACTACTGTGAGTTGGTATAAATATATATTTCACTGAAAAGCTCATCTGCAAGAGAACAATATGATTAATTAATGAGGGACATGTCATGATTTTTTTTAATTCAAATAATTTACTGAAAAGCATAACTATTGATACCCAGTGATATACGCCATAACGGGTGAATGGTCAGTGAATGTGCGAGGAGGGTCTCTCTTTCGATTCTACCAATACTGTTCCTATGTAAATTGCTATACAGAAGCAAGCAATAAAAATAATGCTCCAACGAATCGGGGGGGGGGGGGGGATCGTTCTGCGTTTGATATATTTGCCGTAGGCGCCGTCACTATAAAACAAGCAAGGAGCATATTTTCATAGAATTATACAAGATTAATTGTGTTATCCGGCACCTTAATTTATTCAGTACCAGCTCCATTCACTCTTCTAATCGATGAGTAACATTGACGTTATCAAGTGATACCATCTTTCAAGATATTCTCTAATCTGCACAAGCAGATTCACGACACATAAATCGGACCCAATCAACGAACCTAATGAATAACATGATTGAACATCACTTGTCGCCTGGTGCTAATATCGTGGTCGATTAAACCAAGAAGAAACCACGTTTATTAAAGGGTATTTGATATCTTAAAACCTCTACACAAGTATGGAAATAAGACACACGTTGTGGCGCAAAGCGGTTTGATGGAGCTCTTGCGAGGATCAAAAATTTTGATAAGATAATTCCAGCAATGCAATTTACGTCTAATATTATTATCCTAAGCACCACATAAAGTCTATGACTTCGCGGTACGGTGTGGATTTATTGCATTGGGTTTTATAAGATAGAAGAATCGATACATATGTCTCCACCTTCAGCTGGGTGACGACGGGAACCTGTTAGGTTATCGATTATCATGTTGACATATCGTAGACGAATGCGACGGAAGTCCATCACCAAATAGAAAGTATCCATGTCTGATCGAAGCAGTAGCATTTGTTCTGCAGCTCTTGTACTGGCCGGATATCTCTACTACGTTAACAAGACAACACAGGGGGTTTTTCCATCTCGTGGATATTGACATCGATACCTTGTGTAACGAAATGCTGACATCATGATGAGAAAGACAGATATGAATCCGTCAAAACGAATATATATATATATATGCCTTTCTTGCATATATATTTGCCTTTCTTGCAATGACACAGAATATTAAATGTGTCATTCACTTGAGTAAACTAGTTGTTGTGTTGTGTCAATACATAGTGCATGAGAAATTTCTTTAGTTGTTAAAATTGCTAGTATTAAACACTGGTGATCAGTAGCCCAAAAGGACAATATTTACTGCAATAACTTTGCTGATCGTAAATGAAGTCTCCCTGGTTTTGATGCCAGTGATACGACATTCCTTCTACTTTATGGTTTAGCAACCAGAATGTATATATGAAGGGAATGGATATTGCGCTGATAGTTCTTATTTACAGCAGTTCCGATGGTTTATTTTTAAGTTGGTGCACATCAAACAAATCGATTGATTTATTCATTAAACATTATTCGGCGTTTTCATGACATCGTGCAATCCGTTGACATACAACAATACCATTGCTACACTGAACTCCGTATTTGCCATGTGAGACATATATTAAAACGTCTATAATATGTAAAATGAATTGTTCATACTGACCGATAACGGCGCGTATAGGTGACGCTTTTATCTGATGCAATGCTCAGTTTTATGGGAGCAATGACTTAAAATGCCAATTGTAGTAATATATCATATTTCACATTTTGGCAACGAACAAAAAGGACAATGCGCTGTAAAATACATAATACATCAAAATCCTCCTTCACAAAATAACCATGCCTTTGTTTTTATTGATAGATTTGATCACTCGACCTCTATTCATATGTCAAGTATGTTTTCTGCTAGCGTACGAACATCTATCAGGAAGACCTCTGGCGAGCTAAGTCCCAATGAAGCTGCCTTAATGTCTCATGGATCACACGATTGAAATGCAATGCTTATCATGTTCTAGCGTTAATTTAACAAAAATAAGGACAATAATCATAAGTCAACCGTTAAATACACTCATTTTATTCCACTTGTCGCGTTCATTAACCAAACAATTAATATAAACGCTACGGACGCTCAATATCCTGGGAACCATTTGTCACGCACCGTATGGTTTCACCTATATCAGTGTATATCTATATGTCACGGTATGGTTCTCAGTGTATATTATATGACTGTTCTATGCCCGGAATACGTCCAGGTATGGTTCCAAGTGCATATTCAATTGCACATCCGATCTTACGATTGACCATTTTCGGTTCTATCGAAGGGTTATTCACTGCACCTACATGAATTCACACCTTTGAATAAGGGCTGTACATAATTTGCTTTGAGGACCAATCTTTTACGTCTACCGAAGCATACAATGTGCATGCAGCCCGCCCTTAAGGTTCAAAAATGGCGCCTCCCATCCGGTGACAGAGAGCTTAAGAAAGTAGGTTGTAAGTATCCCGTGGCTACCACTGTTCCGCCATTCGATAGAGGTCGAGTATTTGCGATCTATTTAGGTAGTGATGGAATTCACTTTTACAATCATTTACAGCGCTATCATACAGAACGAATGGCGCTAATCTAACCTTAATATAAACTGAGAGCAGACAAAATCGATGTCATGTTATAACCAACTGGAACACCCGTGGATGTATTTCTTCCTTGAACGTTCAGCACACTTTGCTTGTCAAACTTGCTCAGTTGACGCTCTATAGGCGTATGTTTCAGTCTTTGTAGGACATTATGATACATATTAAAGGAAAAGTCTATAAATAGGGATGGGGGGATCTGTAAAGCGAATACGGAATGTAAAAAACATTCAGATAGCTGCGTTTGTTTAAGCGATGGATCATTTGTATATGGTCTGTCAAGATATGTCATGTAGGCCTTGCAACACCACTCGGCTTAACCATGTATTTCACGAGGCATGTTACATAGTACCTTAAAACCAATAGGCTGTTGTCAAAGCTAATTATGTGAATTGTATACAATTTATAAGGGACATACAAGTACAACACTAATTTATGTAAGTGAAATATCCGTTGATGACATCTACATAAATTATACAGCTGTTACCATGATGAATGTATTCACCATAAAAAAAACGAGTGACACGTGTACAATAAATAGCAGGGATGCATATGGAAATCCGGACTAAAGGTTCAGACCCCAGTGCGACAGCGGTAGCACACGATGCGTGAACTTGCAAGACATGGAAGGATGAAGTAAGATAATGGTAAGGCCACTATTTACCTCGGTATGCGGTTTTCAATAGACATAGTAGTATATGTAATGGGAGTTTGAGCACAGAGGGGGACGATCTTGAGATCACCTCCACCCACCAAAGCAAATCACCCACACCCTGAGCCCCCCACCTACGATAAGGAATCCCCCACTTCAGAGCATAATTAACCCACTTCAACTATTCTTTTCGGGGTCTAAGATCTCAAGAGCTGACAAGAGCTGGCCAAGGATTAAAGCTGTTACCTCACAGCAGGCTGTGAGTCGCAGGGTAGGGGCAGCCATGAGTCGCAACGCAATTGCAGGGTACAAATGACATAAAATCAAGTCGTGACGAAATCGCAGGGTTAGGAGCCACAAGTCGCAGGACACAAGGACCCACCGGTCACTAGTCATTGGTGGGTATTTCGTTGCGACTTGATTTTGTGTCATTTGTACCCTCTTTTGAACTAATAAAACATTAGATTAATGACGCCCCACTACATACGCGCGAAACAGGCTCAAGCCGACTATGCTGAAATCCACGGCCAGGTCCTACCACCCTATCCACGGACGAAGGTCGCCCTCGCGGCACTCATAAAGAAAAACGCCTTCGACAGGACGTACAAGGAGATGTACGCAAGAATGACAACCATGGCGGACCGTGACCCAGCCCCTCCACCGACTCCATCCCCACGACTCTGGTCTGAAGTGGCGAAAGCACCGGCCCCACACCCCAGGGCCGCCTCCAGGAAACCACTCCCCCTCGTAAGGCCGGTCCCAGTTCCCCAAACAAGCCTCAGACCAGTTCCCACTCCCCGCCTCAAATTCAGGAGAACCAAGTGGGCCATCAACAACCAACTGCGAGGCTGGGTCATGAACGTCCCCAAGACTCACCCCTACGCCCCGGACCTCCTGACCTTCCAGAAAGGCGTGCAACCCCAGGTTCGTAAAGTTCTGGCCGAGGAGCTGAACCAGCTAGGTGGCTAAAAAACCCAGCTCGCAGTCAAAGTAAGCCTCTACAAGACCGAAAAAGATGGTGTCACGGAGTATAATGAACCAGTCCTACGAAACAAGCAGCAGGTGATTCTAGGCAAAGAAGACATTGACTCCGCGATAGACCAGGCCGGCCCCCAAATCCAGGAGATGCTGGAGAAGTGGGTTAACCTAGGTTCTGGGTGGGTCTTCGAGGCGGTAGAAACCATCTGGATCAACATCGCCAAGTATCAACCACTCAAAGGCGGCTCCTGCCTCCATCTACCACCACCACTGGCAAAGAAAGAGGCCATCATAAACGTAAAGAACTGGGACGACTTCTGCATTCTATGGGCTATTGTAGCCGCACTGTACCCAGCTGCCAAAAACCCCCAGCGGCCATCAAAATACAACATCCAGTGGCTCCTAAATAAGCTAAAGGGCTCAGGTGTGGCTCTTGACCAAGGCCTAAATGTATTTGGCTGGGATGGGAAAGCCGTCATGGTCCACCGGATCAGCAAGCAACCCGGCAACTCTATAAACCTCATGCTGATCGAGAAGGATGGAGTATGCCAATACAGCTGGATCACCAAACCTAGACCGCCTACTCTACGACCAGACAAAACACAAGGGCTGCAAATTCTTCTGGGAACGCTGCCTCCACGGCTACACCACATCGGCCCTCCTCCAGGCCCACAAGCCAGAGTGTGTAGGGGTTGGCCAAACAGCCGTGCGGGTAGACATGCCAGAGGAGGGGAAAAACACCCTATCCTTCCAAAACTGGCAAAAGCAACTCCCGGCCCTCTACGTCATCTACGCTGACTTCGAGGCGCTCACAGTAAAGCTCCCAGGGCCAGCCCTCAATCCAGAAAAGAGCAACACCCAGAAGACCCAGGAACACCAGGGCTGCGGGTTCGGTTATATAGTGGTCCGATGCGATGGAAAGACCTCACCCCCAGTAGTCTACAGGGGAAAAGACAGTTATCAGTTATCTCCAAGCCAGTCCCCATGTGGATGACCAGGGATGACCAAACAGTCCACAAGACCGCAACCCAATGCCACGTCTGCAGCAAACCACTACTCACCGACCGGGTCCGCGACCATTGCCACATAACCGGCAAGTATAGAGGGCCAGCCCACAGCGCCTGCAACTTAAAGCTTAGGCTGAGCCCCAAGACAACCCCCATCCCCGTGGTCTTCCATAACCTGCGGGGCTATGACTCCCATCTTCTAATGCAAGGCATAAGCAAGGTAGAGGGGGACATCAACTGTATACCAAACAATATGGAAAAGTACATATCCCTATCCCTCGGACAGCTCCGCTTCATAGACAGCGCACAGTTCCTCCTGGCCTCCCTCGACAAGCTGGTCTCAGCCAGTAGTCCAGACGCCTTCACCGTGACGTTAGAGTATGAACCAGACCAGACAAAGCGAGGGTTACTCCTACGCAAGGGAGTCTTCCCCTACGATTTCATGGACAGCTGGGATAAGTTTGATTCTCCCCTCCCGCCCATCCAAGACTTCTACAGCAAGCTCTCGGAGCAGGGCATATCAGCCACAGACTACGCCCTCCCGCAAAAAGTCTGGAGCTCGTTTGGCTGCAAGAACATTGGCGACTACCACGACCTCTACCTCCAGACAGATGTCTTCCTCCTAGCCGACGTGTTTGAAACGTTCAGGAAGACCAGCCTAAAGCAGTACGGCCTGGACCCAGCCCACTACTATACCAGCCCAGGCCTCTCGTGGGACGCTCTACTCAAGAGCACAGGGGTAAAACTTGAACTCCTCACCGACTACGACAAACACCTCTTCATCGAGAAGGGTCTGCGTGGAGGAATAAGTATGGTCTCGTGGCGCCACGCCAAATGGAACAATCCCTACGTAGGAGACTTCGATAAGGACAAGCCCACGAGCTATATCCAATACCTCGACGCTAACAACCTCTATGGATGGGCAATGAGCCAGGCCCTAACCTACCTCAAACATTGAGTGGGTGGACCGGCCAGAGTCGCTCTCCAGAATAGTCCGCACCCACCCAGACGATGCCGAGACTGGGTACATCCTTGAGGTCGACCTAGAGTATCCAGCTGAGCTTCACGACGACCACAACGACTACCCCCTGGCCCCAGAGCGACTACTTGTCCAGAACGAGTGGCTCTCAGACTACCAGAGAAACCTCCAAAACGAATACGGCGGCCACGGAGTCGAGAACCTTGTCCCGAACCTGAGGAATAAGGAGAAGTGCGTACTCCACTACAGGAACCTCAAACTGTATCTAGCCCTGGGGATGAGGCTGACCAAGATCCACCGCGCCCTATCCTTTACCCAAAGCACCTGGATGGAACCCTACGTCCGAAAGAACACTTCGACTTCGAGAAGGACCTCTACAAACTAATGAACAACTCCGTCTTCGGCAAGACCATGGAGAACCTCCGCAAGCGGGTTGACGTGAAGCTGGTCCGAGCTGCAGACAGCAACAAAATAAGAAAGCTCATCGCCAGCCCTGCCTTCGCCCGCCAGAAAATATTCGACGACGACCTGGCCGCCATCCACATCCACAAGGCCCACCTGGTCCTCAACCGCCCAGTCTATGTGGGGATGTGCATACTCGACCTGTCCAAGCACCTCATGTACGACTTCTACTACAACACCATGAAGCCCCAGTACGGCCGCGGGGTCAACCTACTCTATACCGACACCGACTCCCTCCTCCTGGAGATCCGCACACCAGACATCTACGCCGACATGAAAAAAGACAGTGACCTCTTTGACACCAGCAACTACGACCCAGCCCACCCGCTCCACAGCAACGAGAACAAGAAGGTTCTAGGAAAGATGAAGGACGAGTGCGGCGGTGTACCCATCAGGGAGTATGTAGGCCTGCGCCCAAATATGTACTCCATCCTAATGTCGACCCGGGAGGAAATCAAGAAAGCAAAGGGTGTAAAAAAGGTAGTGGTCAAGAAACACCTGCGCCACACCCAATACCTTGAACATGCTCCGAAGTGACAATCACAAGATATATGGGCTGCACGTCAACCAGGTGTCTCTATCCCCCTTTGATACAAAGCGATGGATAGCTCCGGGCAGTGTACACACTCTAGCCTATGGGCATAGCCACACCCAGGCCTACCACCCAGCGTAGACCGCCGGCACACGGGGTGTATCATATTCAACCGTGGGTGTATCCACACCTTCCACCTACGACCGGCCACTGAGGGGTGATGGTGAACTTCTCGCACCACTGTTGGACACCTCTCCCTCACCCTCTACCCCCTCCGCAATCAGGTGGTCATCCACCTTCTCACATATGCCGGCTATAGTGAGACTGGTAGCCGGGGAGAGCGTAAAGGAGTGGTCTTCCTGACCTGAGGGGGGTTGGGTGTGGGAGCGGCACCACCCGGCGGACGTGGGGGCTTGGTCTTCCTAGCTTGAGAAGGTTTATCTAGCACGCCTTCCTCAGTCATACCAGTCTCAACGTGAGTCGCCATCCGGGCCTTCCTGCGCTCAAGCCTCTTCTTCTTCCTCATGAGGTTGTGGTTAACCCTTTCGTATCCACAATCCATACATAATTTTAGGTTATTTTTAATGCCCTTCTGGCACTTTACACAAAGTCGATTTATGATCCCCCGCTTAATCTTAAACCTGTGCATTGCGCAAAAGTCAAACTTACAGGGCCTGTCACAAGGTTCTCTCTCCCGAGTAATATCCAGGGACACTTTCCAGTTGCTTCCATTACTACCTATCTGCCTTTTGTTGAATTGGTAATACCGTCTGGTGGTAACTGGGTATCGGGCGGCACAACAAGCAGCTCCTCCTTAACAAAGCCACGGGGCAGTCCATCCAGCAAATAGTATAGTACAGGCTCACCAGATTTAGTGACAGAGCTTCCAATCCGGTAAACATTGAGCGACCACGCAGGGTCAGTGGCCCGCCACCGGTGGTCTTGCTCTGCCTCACCAGGCTGGTAGAGGTAGCAAACGCCAACATCAGAGGGAAGCTTTTGCTCTTTGACCCCCAGAGGGCGCCCTGGTACGACTGCAGAGGGCTTTTGTGCAACTCGTTTTGCCTTTATAGCATCTTTAGGTTTTTTTCCAGTCAAGCGGGTCACCTCATTATTTATCGCAGAGACTACAGCCTGCAGTTGAGAAACCCACTCAGTCGATCGTTTTCCAGTATCCCTTAACTCTACGGCATACTGGTGACCAAAGAGTCACTCAGCAAGGGTTCGGTTAAAGCGTTCCACTATACCCTGGTCTCGATGGATATTCACACGGCCACGCCTGACTGATACTCCATGCTTTACTAACAGCTGATTCGCTGCACCCATAAACTCCCGTCCGGGGTCCACCTGAAGTAGTTTAGGCCAATGCAGGGGTCCTCGTTTGTATATCCTCTCAAGTGCACCTGTGACCTCCTTAGCCTCTTTTGTAGTCAATGGCTCAGCCGCTTTGTAGCGCGAGGCCACATCAACCAATGTTAGGGCATACTTGTAAGTCCGGCGCTTCACAACGTCATGAGGAAGAAATAAGAGATCGGCTTGGTGAACCTCATTAGGGACAGGGACATCAAACTTTGGCCTGGGAACTGTTTTGGCACTGGCAGGTAGATTTGCCATATAGCTTGCTTTGTTAGCCACCCCCTGGCAACTTCCTCAGAAACCCTCGCTTCTGTTGCAAGCTTCTTGATAGCTGTAATGACTTTCCAGTAGCCCTTAGGACTTTAGATCTTTTGCATGCGACGATCCATATACAGTAAACGTTCGAGTCTCCAAATGACCTACTTAGCAAGCCCGTATGCAACCAGCCCAGTCGCAGCCATACCCAGTATAATGAACGCCACCTCACGCCCCCTCTGTTCATCTGAGGGCTCGTAGAAGTCTGAAAGCTGCGGCTCAGAGCCCAGCGGGTTGACGGTTTTATTCGTAATTAGGGCGTACTCACGCATAGCCTCATCCGCATCCTTAAAAGTATGCTCGGCTTGGCCCTGGCGGAGCAGTTGCTCATTGATGAAGTCTAAGCGTTCAGTTCTCTTCTTGGCCCATGCTGCCTGAGCAGATTGAAGCTGCTCGATTGCCATATCATGGCGTTTACGTTCCGCATCCACTTGGCTGCCTCGTAATTTAGAGAATAAAAAGTTGCTCCCAGAGAATGCAAGGGCGTTAACAAGAGCACCCCCAACAAGTAGCGGGAGTGTGGCCATTACTTCAGTATATCAACTGGTAAGATTCCTTGTTTAATTAGCATATCCTTTGTGGCCATAGCTAGTGATACATCGGCAACAGCCATAGCCAGGTCCCGTGGGGTGAAATCAAGACGTGGCACCACACCACCCAGAACCATCTTAGCAAGCTTGGCATAACATATTGAAATACCATAAACAACTACACCGTGTTACAGAGCGTTGACGAGCATTTTTCCATCAGTAATTGGTGCTGTCATCTTATTCCATATAAAACGGATCCATTAAATGAGCGTCTGTGGGCTTTTGTACCACAACCTGTTTAGGGTGTGAGGCTACCATCTGGTGCCTGTACCAATACAATGCCAACACGCCAACACCACCGACAACCAAGGGCACAGCCCATGTTGGCCATGTCCACCTTTCCAGAGGTTTGCTCGTTGATATTGGCTCGACAGCTTCGTCTCTACCATCTGTAAGCGCTGCCTTAGCCTCTCAGAGCTCTCTCAGAAGCTTATTTTGATTGGCTTTTCGAGCTGCAGCACCCTTTCGTCCTGCCGCAACCCTTTTAGCGTTTTTTGTCACTGACGTTATCTCCACCGGTGTTGTCTCTCCCTGATTCGTGTTTATTTCTTCCATGTTTACTTACTAAATTTATTTGTCCAATTGATAGCTCTTAGTAAGCACCTGTTATAGCGGAGTTAAGCACATGCTATATCAGAGTTAAACACATACTATAGCGCGGAAGTGGTGTCTTCCTCTCTGCCGGCCCATGTTGTTTCGGTGCTTGTTTTTCCAAATTGACAGTACTTAACTGTTGTTAAAGCGGCAGTTAAGGGAGCTAAAATCATACCATAGCGATGATATAGCTCACAAGTGGCAGTGCTTAGCGCGTGTCCAACAAATGGGTCCGTCTCGAGGTATGTAATTAGCCTTGGCTGGTGTTCTGGTGGGATTGGTAGAAACATACAAGCAATACCTGAGTACAGCTGTAGCAGTGTCTGACCTAGAGTACGTGTCATGCTGGCACCTAGCCGAGCCTCGTATCTCACATACAGCTTTATGATCTCTTCATCAGACATTGATTCAACCTGGTCAATTGTAAGTCGCTCCAAACTAAGGTACTGACGGGCCTGACCTCCGGCTATGACGGCAGCAAGCCTATCTCTCTTAGAAGACATATCTACACTAGGGGTGCAACTAGGTTCCGCTCCCCCAGACTTTGTCTCCACTAAGCTAGTCGAGTCCTGTTCAAGGAGTTTATCAATAATGGTATCAGGATCCATGAATATACGTATACGCCTTCGAGCTTCAAAATACTGCACCGCTACCCAGATGAAGAAACCTAAATTGATTACTGAGGCAGCGGCTGCTATCAAGGCCAATATCACTTCAATCGACGGTACATGCAGTAGGCTGATCAGTCTTCAGCAGCAGTTTTGCGTGCTTGGTCTTTGCTAGTAGTTGGCGTACTGTGGCACGTTCCTCCTTTGTTGGAATTACATCATTTTCACGTAAGGCGTCTTCAAACGAGTCACGGTCCTTGGTGTGAAAGAGCACCATCCAGCGAGTCTGCTCACGTAAGTCCTTCAGCACAGAGTTGTACTTTTGGGTGAGGACCCAGACACTTTGTTGCGCATGGCGGCCGCTAAAGGCCAGTTCGGATAACATGTCTTTCTTCTTGGTTAGGGCCTTTGTTGCCGAACAGTCATCAATAATGTACAGGGTTGGCTCGCCCTTAAAACAATGGTAGAAAGCCCTCAGGTGGTGATGGAGCCGCTCCCCTGGATCAACCACATACACCTCTGAATCATCCCACACCCATGACCGCGTCCGATAGGCCTCGTTGAAACGTATGGTAGGGCAGAGGATTACAATATGCTCGAAGGCACCAAAGAAGGGCCCTTCAAGTAGGTCGAGGATGAATGCGGTTTTCCCACATCCTGTCTGTCCACAAACAATTGCCGAACAGGGACCATCTGGAAATGTAAACTTAGCAGACTGCGCTGACGAACCTGCCATCTTTAATGTTAAGCTGTGCATCCATTACAATATACATATAAACGTTCAATGCACCAGCCGCTTCAGGCCTTCTTCACCTCGTCCCACTGCTGGTAGCCACGCATGCCCTGGGCATAGAGCTGATTGGAGATGCCCTCAATGGTCACCTCGACCTTCGTTATCTTTGGGTTGTAGAACGACTCTGTTTTCCTGGCGTATGAGACATTGGTCGGGTCTTCAAAGAGCAGTAGGATGCCCTTCATGCTGCGAGCCGGCACGTTCAGGTTGATGTTCCACAGTGTATCTCTTTTATTGTATACAAGCTTCCTGTGACGAAGCACACGGTCATACAGAATCAAGAGTCGACCTGTGTACTGGGTGCGTATCATGCGGGCTAACTCTGTTTGGGTAACCATGTCATACTCCAGCGAGATGCCATCAATTTTGTAGCTTGCAGCGGTGTCGCCTGTTGCGTGAATCACGCGGTTGTAGTCGTTGAACTTGAGCTCGTATTCCAGTCTGTCATTAAGCGCGCTCTGGTAGAATGGCATGTGGCTCTCGAGGAGTTCAAAATCAAGCGGAACGTAGAACCTGTTACCATACACATCGGCTACGGCCATGTCCTCTTCCTTGGTATCAACCTTGTCTCCTGCCCCCAGTCGTATCTTAGTTGCGTTTCTATCATCTGATGTGTCAATGCCCTGGTACTGAAGGCCCTGTCTCTCCTGTGCTGTCCGCCACAAGTCGTGGTAACAGTGATACATATCGCTGTCATCAATAGACATGACCTCATTGCCAGAAATCTTGATTGTCATTTTCTTAACCACGGCGCGACCCAAGTTTTGCACAACGCTGTGGTTAACATCAGTCGAGGTCAGCGTGATTGTAAAGGCCAGCCGTGCTGTCCCTGGAACAATGACGTCTTCTGCACCTAGATTGGGGAAGCGAACCAGCAGTTGTTGGTTCTGATCAATAGTGCTTGGATTGTTTGTAACGACTACAGATTGTCGCACGCCCTTTACCCCAAGGGGTTCGCGTATCCGGCAGTGTGGGTTTAGTTTGCGTCCGTAAGTACTCGTCATGTTGAATGTTTAATTACACTTATATCTTTAACACACAGACATGGAGTTTGATAACCCAGCATTTGACGACTCTGAGGAGGAAGGGGCCATGGGAGGGGATAGGAATGAGACTAGCTTTGATGATGAGGAGACTAACCTGATTGACGAAACTTTAGATACGTCGTACTCGACTATGCCACCATGGGCTATTACTGAAATGCCTGCTGGGTTAACAGAAGATCGGGTGGGTTCCAAAGAAGAAACTGAAGTCTTAGTTACGAGGTGGGAGATAGCAGTGTCTAAGCATGGGCTCCAGGCCACTCTGGAGTTTAGATCGTCTCAACAAGGTGACCTTTGGGTTAAGTGGGGCCGAGAATGGAATCTTCTGACATGGAAGAACAATCCAAACAAATTCCTCTCTCTTAGGAGTATCCAACAGCTTGCTCAGGCTCTTGGAGTGACCGCTGAACTATCCACAAAAGCAGTAAAAGCCCTACAAGGCGTTGACGAAGCTGCTGCTTTAGCAGAAGCTGCACTTCCAGATATGTTAGAAATGAGCAGCCTTGAAGCTGTGACAGAGCAAGGTGGTGTGAAAGAAACAAGATTCATAGAGGACGTTCATAACACCATCCAAGACCTAGGTACACAAACAGACAATGAACTACCACTCAGAGAGCTTATGGGGCTTGACAAGGCTATGCAGACCCAGAGGGGTGAGCTGGTCAACAACCTAGCTAAGATAACTGAGTTAGAAAGGGATATAAAACATCGGAAAGCTAAAATGGCAAGCCTGGAGGAGGAAGGGAGGGGTGATAGTCGAGCATGGAGATTCCAAGCAAATGAGCTTGCAGAGCTGCAGGACCTGCGGAGTGCCCGTATTGAGGCTGCCTCTGTAAACCGTGAACGTCTAAGGACCCAAATTAAACGCATCAGGGAAACGATCAACAGACTTCTTAACGAGGACACAACACAAGCTGAGCGTGTACGCACCCTGTTCCGGGAGCAGGGCATAACAATTGTTTCCATCCTCACTGTGATTGGATTGGCAATCTCGACCCTGGTAGTTGCTTTGACGGGTGGAGGGAGCACTAGTGCAACCCCAGCACCAGCGCCGACGCCAGATGATAAGCCCGGTGTAAAGGAATGGATTAAAAAACAGCTGAACTCCTTGGCAAACGTCCTGAAGGGCCTAGCCGGTAAGGCAGCAGCTGCCCTTCCAGGAATCATTGGCTCCATCGTATCATGGGTGCTTACGTCAGCTGCAAAGGTGGCTGGCTGGATGGCAGAACATGTATGGGCCGCAGTTGTGGCGGTGGGGGGAGTTATCCTCCTGATACTCCATGACTTACTACGTAGCAAACCAAAGCACAGCTAAGCCTATAGCGATTCCGCCTATAATAAGAGCGGTCTCATCCTCGTGCGCCCCACGCAGACCGGTCTCGGCCATAGGGGCGGGCCCTGGAGAGGAGAGTTCCATATCTGTATCTGTATCTGGCGGAGGGTCAAAGCTTCCTCTATCTGGAACAACTGGAACCGCGTTGACATCAGTATTGCTGCCGATCTGCTGCTCCTCAGTTGCGATAGTAATCAGATTGTTGTACCCAGCAAAGTTTCCAATGGCGAGGCACATATCAGACGGAGCCATGTACAGGCCCGTTCCAAACACATAATCAACCTTTGAGGAGGCATTCTGGAGGACGTTCTGATACCATCGGATGGATGATGGAATATCTACTGCGGAGTTGATGGCATCCTCAACGTTAGCCTGAAATTGTTTTTGGGCATCAAAGGACGTTCCAACACCTAGTATCTCTGAGCGGGTCTGTGCCTGCAACCCATTCTCGAGCTTACACTCTCCACCATAGGATAGTGGTCAATGCCCCTTACAATATCATAGCTTGGATAGTATAAGGAATCCCACACGAGCGGCTGTATATGCGGACGGCGCTGCTCGTCAATAGAACTTTAGTAGCCCGCATCATTAAAAAAGATGTAATATTTGTTAAAAACTGAAATATTTTGATAATTTGAAGAAAATAAAACAAATTATGAACAATTTTAGATAAAAATCAAACTTTTTCCCTCCATGTCTCCCCATCCCCACTAAAACCAATCTGTTTGATCGATTGCCTCTCTCGCTCCTCATTCTCGTACAACTGCATACCCTTCCAATGCAAAACCCTTCCCCCACCCCCCCCCGTCCTCCTTAAATTCCACCCCATTCACTTCTTTCAGTGTGACATTTTATTTTCTCAACAACCTATCACCCTCCCGATTCCATGCATAACCGTTTTGATTAACCTTCTTCCCAACGTTCCTATCCTACTTCATAATAACCCCCCCCCCCTCTCATCCACTACCCCTTTCACATCCATACCCGCCCCGCCCTGCCACGCCCCGCCCTTCCCCACCCATCATGTACCACCCATGCCTCTCTTAACTGTAGATTACGTTCAAAAACCCGGACTAACAGCCCCCGCGCCTAACCCAGGCTCCCCCACCGGCTACAAACTACACGTTCATTGCTTCGTCTCTCCCCACCTACCCCCCCCCCCTCCCCCCCCACCCACCCCCCCCCCCTCCCCGTCACATTTCATCATTTGTATGAACTTTATAATTAAATTCCTGCCTTCAGACCCAACTAATCTCATCGTCGCAACCGCTTTCTTCCCCGTCTCTCCTACAGTACGTCTCGCTATCCACCCCCCCCCCCCACCCCACCACCACCACCATCCGCTCTCTCTCTCTCTCTCTCTCTCTCTCTCTCTCTCTCTCTCTCTCTCTCTCTCTCTCTCTATGGAATACTCCAATATCGATAATTATTTTATTTATATCCTTTCTATCTAAACCCCGCCCTTTACTGAACACCTTTTCGCCCTGCCCATGCTCCAACCACCCACGCAGCAGACATCAACACCAATCCCCCACCCCAAAGCCCAGCCTCATCTTTCTCCCCATCCACCTCAACCCCCAACCCCCGCTGCACTGCACTCGTTCACATTTCCAGCATGCAATGCTGCGCCCGGCGGCGCATTTGAGAAAAAATAAATGGTCCCTGCGGAACGATTGAGCCTCTATCTGACCTCAAACATCGCATACTCAAAATTAAATCTCCATTTAAATTTATATATATATATATATATATATATATATATATATATATATATATATATATATATATATATATATATATATATATATATATATATATATATATATATATATATATATATATATATATATATTCTGCTATAGTTTATCGTGACTGACAGCATGTCCTCTAGCTCCGGTCATAACGGTAACATGAATTTATACCTGACGTCTTGTAGGGCTACATGTCTTCGTCCTATGATGGTGGGTTTGAAATACATTTATGCGCGACAACAAATGCTTGGTCATTTCTGTTAGTGTCAAAGGTCAAATGATTTTCGTATGACAGGGGATGGTAGCAGCCACAGGGTTTAGCATTGGCTCGGTCGCAGCTATCTTCTATGCCAGAGACTGCGGCCGGTCCAAAAGTAACCCCTGTCCTCAAAGCGAGTGTAATTAGTATATCAAGCCGTTTTCCGAAGACATAAAAAGTGATGTACCGATGGATAATTTATCAATTTGCCTTGCCTAAGTGAATGAATGTTTCTGGTAAATCATGTAATAAATTCCAACTACACTTACTATGATTTTGTTATCTCTCGTTACTTGTTTCTAGATTTTCATAGCTCAGTTGCATTTATTATTTGATTGTAAATCAATGTTGCTTGATGGAAAAATTTTGGTAATTTTGGTTTTCGGAAAAACCAAAATATTCCAGACACTTTTTCCATCACTGAATCACTCCAAAAGGTATTCATGTGAGTGGGTAAAGCCTCAGGGAGTATTTGCAAAGAAGGCAGGCATCAGCAAATGAAAAGAGGGCCAATATGCACCACAGCAATGTTTACAGAATCATGAATTTAATCGAAAACTAGGCTAGAGGTTGTTATTCAGTGAATGTGGGGTAGCATCTTACAAAAATACACCTTTTTTGATATTCAATTAGGTTCTTATGCACTGATTGGTAAAGAAACTTTGGCTGCCTTTTTTGTGTTTAGATGGCACAGCTGAAGGGGGCTGCGTTTGACTGTCTCTTCCTTGCCAGGCCTACAGGGGCAAGAAAGCGGGTACACGTTACCATGAGGCCTGGCAGTGATGAAGTTGCTGCAGGGTTGGCATCCCACCGAAGTTATATAAAAGATGTCTACAGCAAAATACTTTATGTGGAATACCACAACAAGGGTAAGCTTATATACATTTGACAGCAAGTTAAGTTCAAATTGACCTTGCACGTGATTAGTGACATGGAGCAAAAACAAAAATGATTATCACGCAGTTAGTGCGTGCATAAACTTTTTCTAACTCCTGACACAGCTAACATACAATGTATATATTTACATTCACATTGCACTTACAAGACATTATTCAATAACCTGTCTGATACCCTATACAGTTGTGATGTCACTCATCTGCTAGGTGGTTACTCGCTCTTGCTGATTGTAAAAAAGGCGCCAACTATATGATAGGTAAAACTAGCATGTATGCTTTGTTTTTATGGGTTCTATTCATTGGCTTTCAGAGAAACAGATGAATTATGTTGGCCAACCTCAATCACCAGCTGTCAATGATAGTAAGAACAGAGTATATAAATAGTTCACATATTAAGTATATGGCTTTTTTCAAAATATAAATTCTCTAACTGCAATAACCATTTGATTAAATATAACTGAAGTATATACGTGATGCAGGTGCGGAGAGTGAAAAGAGAATCACTGGTAGGTGTATGCATTTATTGTTTCAATAATCCATACAAGAATTGGCTATATCATCAAAACGCCCAGATAAAATATGATTGGTCCATAGCATCTACATGTATGCTTTATTTTATTCAGCTGACCAGTCAGAACTCAGTAGACTTGTTGGTAAGTGTAATACTTTTATTGGCTCTGTGATCATACATGGATGTCTCTTTCATGATAATATAACTAGAATGGAAAGACATCATTATAACCTGGTACAAACTTGATTTGATTCAGATGACAAACAAACTGAAATTTCAGTTGGAAAGTGCATGCTTTTATTGGTTACGTAATATTTTGCTGAACCACATGTCAACCTTTAGGTTGTTGGACTATTAAGTTAACTCAAAAACATAAGTTTTGATTCATTTTCAACAGAATTAACCTTTAAGGCCTTATAGTGAAAAAAAATGCTATCTTCAGATTAGGTAAATGGATATCCCAAATAAACCAGGAAATTCTGTGCATACATATACAACGTATTGTGTTTGTTTAGTCATCCAATTTCTTGTATTTTTTCAGTATTTTTTGGGAAGACAAAGTGTCAGAAGATGACATCCCTTTAAGTTTGTTAAGATTTGTCACAAATGGATAGAATCAATAAATATGAAAATGTTCAGATCATCTGTCCACATCATGGATTTCTTCACTTCATCATCATCTTAGATGAACAAAATACCCTGTCATACAAGTATGAGGCCAAAAAACCTGTCGTACAAGTCGAGAGGCCGAAAAAACATACCCCCGTTGCTCGGCACAATATGTACTACCTGTTCACATGTACTACCACTTAAGTGCCTCCCACCCCCCGGGGTGTAAACAACAACACCAGTGGGAGCTTTTAGATATATGTATGAAATTAGATGAGAAAAGATGCATATCTGTTGAAACATTTCACTGAAGAAGGTGGGAGTTGTTGGTGTTCGTCATCACTAATTGTAAAGATAGTTTCTGTACTATAGGTGATGATGAACACCATCCACATCCACATTCTAAAACAGACGTACTCTTGTTAGACTTGTGCTGATCAATTGCGATGATATTAAGAGGTCTATCAGATGTATGTAATCAAATCGATCGAAACACAAAATGTGAGGACACTATCCGATACAACTGATATTTAAACATCGAAACACAGGAACAGATAAAGTCAGCATCACTACGTGTTCAAACGTAAATATGAGCGATAACATGATACCGATAATATCTAGCACTAACTTCTAATGCATTATCTTCAAAATTGCACTAAGTTCGTACGCAAAACATGAATATACGATCAAATTGCGTAATTCGATTCATCAGTCAACTTAATTAAGTTCCTTGTGCCTCGCTTTGTCCACGAATGCGAGAGTTGGAACGACGATGGCGGTTTGACACTTAGTTGGTCTGCAGATCAATTGTTTTGTTTATATCGGAAGTGAAAACAAGGACACCCGCACTTACCAGCAGCTCAATTTTATCTAGGTCATCCCGGCGAGGTGAACGTGAGGCGACTCGCAATGGCTGTTGATGCAGCCGCCTATAGACATAAAACCGCTACAATGTGCGAAAGAAGGAACAGGGTATAAGGCTGCATGACCTATTGCCAGGCCGAGTTGTATGTTTGAAAAAGGGGTTGATTTATTATTGGCAGTAGATAAATTTGTGGACAATACCGCGACAGTAACGATACAATGAGGGAAATGTCGATGGTCCATTAGATATGCAAAAAGACCCCGCTCTAACCTGAAATGATTTCTCGAATAATTCAGCTTTTAATCAAGCTTCACAAAGGAAACTACATGGTCCTATTGTACCATTATAATTTTCAAGAATTCATACAAAAATGGGTTAGCAAATCGACTCGGATAGATTTTTTTCACTATAGAATAAATATGACTTATTAGAATAAAGACATTAGAGAATATTTGCTTGTTTTTGTTTCGTTTTAGTTCTTTGAAACAACTTGAGCTTTTGCACCTTCTTGACAAGGTAGTACTCGATCGACTGAATGGCTATTGGTTTATCTTTTTTGTCTGTGTCGTCAAATTTCTTCTCCACAACGACCGTACTCGACGGTATACTAGTCAGTGGTAACTTCAATGCGAGATGAATCGCAGCGCAGAATGCATTATATGCATTGGAGCAGATAATGTAATAACGGTTACGTTACATCTCACACCATGTTTTATAATGCTTCTGTCCTACATAAATCCCAGTTACAGAATAAAATGTTATAAACGTACGTTAATTTTCGACTTAAGTGCCACTCGGCGTTTGGCACTGTCAATTACATCACTTAATGTTACATTTTATCGGTTCCTCCGATCTCAGTTCTGTACACTAAGATGAAATTTTCAATTCGCAATATGCATTGTCAAATTGTTTGACTGTGTAAACATCTGATACCAAAATAGTTATATTTGAAACGCATTTATTCGGTTATATGTTACCGATATCTAGTTGAACTAATATGAACGCACTTAAACGGTGTTTCAGTACCCTTTAGGGGAAAGGCAGAAGGAGTAAAACTGTTCTGTATGCTTCATCGGATTACCTAAGCGACACGATAAGTGAATATCGTACACTTTGATAGTCGACTCTCTAGCTTGCATGTTTCATTGTTAGAATGAGTGAGTAAGGTACCTCGCTCTTGATGGTTCGCATTTTGGCAGCATGGACATGATAATCAATACTAGTCATCAGCACGGACGCTGTCCAAGGTGACATTTATTTGCCCATGGAATACGCGATCTATTCTTTACAAACAATTTCCCCCAGGATAAACACACCTTAGTTAATACATGACGAACAGCATAATGACTAAGTAACAATGCATGCATAAAACATAATACAGCCATGAGTCACCATTCAAAACCCCATCAGTGGAGAATTTAAATGTTCTGGATAAGCATCAATATGATTATACCATTTACATTGTGAACAATAGATAATATTTTTTGGTTCGTAAAAAACAATTCTTGCACAATTGTGTATCTCTGTGATAATAACTGACAGAAGTGTCCCACTGGGTTCCATGGCTCTACCATTGACAATTATTGTACTGAATTGGTTTATCCTCAGGGCATGGTAAATTTCTGAAGAAACAAACAATCAGTGCCAGCAATCAAATCATTCAATTGCATGTAATTATTTCCAAAAGATATGGTGTAATACAGTTGCCTGTTAATGAGTACAAATTTTTATAAATGTTGTGCACATTACATGTAGTATATCAAAAAGATTAAAACAATACATACATGTACAGTTACTTTCACAAGAATATTTAATTGGACAAAGTATTATTGGTTTGGAATTTCAAGTAATGTAACTTCTTAGGAGATCAGACTTCTATGCATCAGACCCATATTCAGAATATGATGACACAGGAGGTTCTGTCATACCATTGACATATATATCTGTACTTATCCCAGAATTGCCAACTGCTTGAGCAATAGCCAGGAAGAGCATTCTTTTCATGCATGTTTATGTCATAGTGGTGCCTCTGTAGGATTGCAAGCTTGCCTGCTGTTGCCACGAATTCTGTCTCCATGCCTGGAGAAATGTACAGACATATTATTAATGGTAAACAGTCTGGAGTTTTATATAAGGATATTAAATTATGTTAGAAATAATTCATACTTGACTGTAATTGGTTCATGTCTGCCAGATTTCTGCAGTGAATTTGTAGTTGGTCAAGTAGATGTTGACTTCATTTGCCAGCTGTTTCCTTTCTTCTTTGAAGCGTTGCAGGCGAAGCCACTGCTCAACCAGAGCTCGGGTTTTTTAAGAGGTATCAGTTCTGTCACAATTCATTAAGAATCGAATGAGAATATAATTCAAAATCGTTTTTGCAAGAGCATACCAGATACAAGAACTGCTAACCCTCAGCCATAGCAAAGAGTCTTGACTCTCAGGAACACCCTTGAGAAGAGGGACATGCAAGATTGTGGCAAGGCAATTGTAACTTGTTAGGAGCTGTGACCATCGTTGGTGTTCTGCAGAGAGTTTTGTCCTATGACCAGTGCGCTTTTGCTGCTGTCTAGTACACAGATACATAAGTATTTTATCCTTATGGCCACAAAATTTGGAGGTTTAAGTGAAATATGAATAATTACCAGCCTTCCTTTCAATGAGCATCTTGTGTTTCATAATACTAGTCATCGTCAGCTCCACATCTTGCCTGACACTTGTTATGGATCTTTTTGTAGGACTTGGCCCTGTCTAACAAGCTCACTTTCAGAACTTGTGCTGTTCTTTACCATAAGACCATAATATGTATAATAAATACAATTTCATTTTAACGATGCTGTTTAAAAGGCACTACATACTTATAAATAAGTTCATCAACCAAATATATATCATAAATCTCATACCTTCTTAGCTGTAATGTGAACTTTTCTTGCATTGAAGTGCACAATGCATTACGCTTATGTTCAAATCTTCCATATAACATGCTACAATAACATATTGACTTTTTCCAATGTGCATTTGCAGGAGATATGATCTTCACTTGCCAAATTTCATTTGTGAAAACTGTGGTTACAATGATCCAATGAAAGTAAGTTTTGTTATAACATCTTATATAGATAACCTTTTAACATTTGTTATTTTTGTGCTCCAAAATATAATATTAGTTATTATTCTTTCACTAGACATATATATAAAACCGCACTGTCAGTGTAGGCAGAATAAGCACACTGACTGCAGTATTTTGGCAAAAGTTTCTCAGGTACCCTGTTGCAAAAATATCAATCTATTCAGTATAGTGGAATCGATTTGAATGATTATATCCTGCCTTGGGATTATCTTCTGGCATCTCAGTAGGGAGTGGGTAGTAGAAATCAAGATGAAACCATTCCCTGTCATGGCATCCTTTACAAAGGTGTTCGGCTTGTCATGGTCCTCACGCATAAACATCTGGCACTGGAGACACCTGAATATGAAAGTTACACGTTATTGCACAAAAAGGTCATTCATAGGTAGATAGTACAATATTACTTGCGTAACATTACCGTAGTTTTGATGGATTTGCACACAGGCAACATTCAGGCTCTTCAGCAGATGGTGCCATGTTTGCTAGCAATGAGTCAACTACCGATTGCCTTTGGGTCTCCCAATGATTTTGGCTTTCCAGTTTTCGCTTTTGCCAATAGGTCAGCTCACTATCATCATGGTCATCTTGAACTTGGGTCAGATAATTGGCTGTACTTTTTCCAAATGTCAGAGACTAAATCGTCTCCTTAACACAGTTAACATATATCGTCAGAAGATAACTTCATATAAATTTACCCTCTATCACTATAACTACTAATTCATGTTTAATTTTTATTGAACATAAAAAATGCATCAGCAACTCTCCACAAATATCATGATCTTACCGATAGGATTTTCCTGTATAAGGGCCTCTACGGAAGTAGGTGTATCAACTGTTTGTAACACATGCAAAGGATGCACCTTAATGTGTTCTTAGAGATCAGTAAATTTTGTGAAATTAATTTTTCTGGAATATTTCATAATTAACAAAAGGTACCATGATTATTTAGTCTGGCTGAAGAAGCTGAGGTTTGCTTGCGCTTCACTCCATGTGGTATTATACCAGAGGTACTCCTCAGTGGAGAGTTAACAACAAGACGGGAAGATTTTGCCTTAGCTGGGCGAAGTGCTTTGAGTAATTTAGCAGCGGCTTTATCAAATGCCTTCTCAAGGTCTGCATTTAAGCAAAAGTTTCATATATATTTTTGTATCTGCAGAAATTCTAGCCTTCAAAAGTGCCATAACAAACATCAAATTCAGTTTACTTAGCTTTCTCTCAACTTACGTCTCCTCACCGATTTCATTGTCCTGTCTATAGCTATCGATAATGCTATCATTTAACAGCCTGTACAACTGCCACAGGAACCCCCCAAACTACCAACGAACAAAGAGGAGGTGGTTGCTGATTGGGCAAGGCAACTCGCCCCTGGTGTTTTGATGATCTGATGCCACCTAAGAGGCGACGGTCCGTATGCAGAATCGTGAGCGTTATAAGCAAATTTGCTCCTACTCGCAACGCAGACAAGGGACAGTTAAAAAAATATACATTTTCATATCAACAAATGTCTTATCATCAATCTTGCCTAGTGTCCAACAACAGTCATACTTCTAATCAACAGAATCAACGAAATCCAACACAATTTTAAAATTGTTGTCCAACATGGCTATCGTGCAATCGAAAACATGAACGAGAATTAACACAGATATGTTGCATTATGGGAGTCAACCATGTTGTTTTTTTTAACAAAGTTTCATGATGTGCCGTATTTTATAGCCGTGGACGACTCTTATTGACATATTTTTATACTACCGTCGTGCTCGGCTACGTATTTTAGTGCTCAAACAGAACAAGTAGACAAAAATGTAGCAATATAAACAGTCCTCGTGTGATTTTGTGATATAATCTTGCATTTCGTCACAAATTGCTTTGATTGGAGGGCTTTGGTAAGTTTTTAGTGAGTTCATCGGTCGTTTTAACTTCAGAAGCTCCGTAATTTCACTGGCTGCGCTTCGCCTGTAAACGACTAAAGCTCGGATGTGAGATCGAAAGTAGTAAATAGAGCGGAGCTGTCAGAGGTTGAGATTCTTTGCCTAGTTGCTGATAAAAGGAACGCTGTACATTTCCATATCATCATATCAGATTGTCGATAATATAGGCATGACATAAACGCTTGCGGGAAGCAAAGCCCCCCTTCCCTAGCCGCACACGACGGTAATATAAACAAGACAACCCCTTCCACTGATCGAAATATATTGCGTAACCTAAGATAGAGAGCGTGTAAATATGAAACAAGTGACTATAACATTAAAGCATGGAACAAATATTACTACAAGTGCCCTTTGACAAGTTTCATGGTGCTTACACCTGAGTCCATCTTCGGTTAGTGTACATAATTGACGATTTAATAACAATTAAAACATCGAAGCATCCTCACCTGACCGTATGTCCGCCATCTTGGGCTGATGAAGCTCGGTAAAAAGGGATCCTTCCTTATTTCACGCCCCATGCCAAACCGTTCTCCTTACACTCTCCTACGTGCGGTAGTTTATGAAAGGCTGTCGGGCATAGGCACAGCGAGGCCTTCTTACACTACCCAATGGGTGCTAATGTAAGGCGAAGTGACCACTATCCAATGGTTGAGAGTGTAAGCTCGAGAATGGGTTGGTGCCTGAGCCTTAAGAATGGCCCAGACATAGGTCCGAATGCTGTCGTTAATTCGCTCAACGCCGGTCTGTGTAAAGCCCTCAGACGTGTCAAGTATGAAGGTACTCCAGGCCTCGTCTGCTTCAGGTCCCTGTGCTAGATGTAGAACAGCACCCATTTTCTCCTGAAAGGATTGTAGGTTACTCGCGTGGGCAAAACCTGGCTTTGTATCCTTTTCCGCCTCAAAGGCCATCCGTGTACGGTCATAACGAACGTTTCGTCCAGCAGCCTTGACGACACTCCCGTAACCATACGCATCATGTGCATATAAGATACCAAGGCCACTATCAGCTACGGTTGCCTTCTGACGCCAGTCTGTGTTTGGTTGAACACCAAAGTTAGTGCAGAGTCTGTCATATGCCCTTTTGTCATATGTATTGTTATAGGGGTCATAGGCATGATCCTGAGGTAGAGGCGCTTGCAGTTCTGCTAATAGGCGACGCACTGTGTAATAAAGATGAAAGGTGTAGAGAGCTTTCACGAGTGGAATCCCAGCCTCGAGGTGGTCCTGGGAGGACACGCCGCAGCCGGCTGATGCACACCACACTGCAAAGTTTAACTGGTTCTGCCAAAACTGCATTGGATTTGTCAACCAGTCTTTTACTACTTTGTCCGCTGTTACCGGCGGCACCTTATAGTTACTGAATAGATCAGGAAACTTTGCTGTGAATGTACCACCATTGTGAACAACTTGAATTGTTTGTCGGGTTAGTTTATCTCCCACACCATATGTGGCTGGATACACCCCGCCCGCACCATATGGGGCAGCTTTTCTATTGAAACAAAAGGCTTGTTTATTCATAGTGCTATGTATCACACTCTGTCAAATGTTCAAAGCGGCGACGCTGTGTCCCTGCAAAAACCTATTGACAACACTGAGGGTGATCTATGTGTTGGTCTAAGGTCAATCACGTATACTGTGGGCTGGTACAATCTTGAAACAAACGAGACCATTCAATGGCGGTCAAGGCCTATAGGAAGAGGAAAAAATTGCCTCATTAAAACCGGGCCTCTGGAGTTTCAGCCTTCTTCAGGAGCAGATTACACCATTAGGTATCGGTTTGGAAGATGATGCTGCAAATGGGGTTATTACCCTAACAGTTCCAGACAATGGGGCTGTGAATATATCAGACGGAGTGTTAAAAATGTTGGGTCTTGATGACGGCCTCGGGTGGATACCTTCAGGTACTTACACCGCCTACCGGACCATCAACTTTAGCATGTTCTGCACATTATATATTCACCTCGATCAAGTCAGCACCACACACAACATGTTAGATGGTGCACCCACTACGCTTCTTGAAGTTGTTGGCTTAGAGGGTGGCTCTTTCGGTGATATTATAACCACGAACATCACTAATCCTGTATGTAAGCGTGTCACTAGTGGAACAGTGAATGAGTTAAAGGTTCAGTTACGCGATAATAAAGGAAGGCTATTAGATAACCACGACTTACCTGTTAGCATTGTTCTTGAATTTACAAGATGTCATAAAAACGAGTATTTATGGACCTAGGCAAAAACCAGCAAGCACTGTTCAGGGCGCGACATCTCGGAATATGCCACAAAGACCTATGTAGACTCACAAAAAATGGATAAAAGTGGCGGTACTATGACTGGAGATCTTGAAATGGGTGATAATAAAATCATTCAGTTGGGAGACCCGATTTCGCCAACGGATGCTGCTAATAGAAAGTATGTTGATGACAGACACATGCAGCATCGCAGGGACCTGAGAGAACACATAAGCTCCAAAACGAAACATCTCATTACTATTTGGGCAGAAGCAAGTGGCCCCCTTCGGACAGGATATGAGTGGTCGTTTGGCCATGGGGCTAGGGGTCGAGACTCACAAGACTCAAGCGGTGGATATACCATGACATGTGGTGGTAAGATCATTCGTATGGGGTTGTCTGCTGGTGTTGGTGCTGATACTGCTGCTATAGCGGTGTTTCCTGTTATAAATGGGACGAATCAAGCGGTAGGAATAAGTAAGCCTGCTGACCAACGGGCTGTTGTAATATCTTTAGACCAGCCTTTACAGCTAGAACAAGGCAACGTTATTAACTTTTATACAACCACTCAAAACAGAGGGGCGACTTGGTCTGTAGTATCGCTCCTAATTGAACTTGACTTATAGAATTATATGCCTATAACGTTAGTATGAAACAACAACCAACTGTGCCGCCTGATGAGAATCCGGCCCACTCTTATCGGCTGAATGAGATCAGTCTTAAGAAGCAATACCTTGAGAAAGAAATTGAAAAATATGGTGCTATGTACAAAAAATATAGGTGTGCAGTAAACTCAGTGGACGCTGTAAACACTGCTTTAGTTGCTGTGGGTATGTGTCTTGGCGCCAGTGGTGTAGGTGTAATGTCTACAATAGTTGCCATTCCTATTGCCACAGTGTTGGGTGCTACTGGAGCCGCTTGTGGGCTACTTGTAATTGCTGGAAAATTCATCAGTAGGCGGCTGACCATTAAGTTAAAAAAGCATGACAAGATCCGCGTTCTCGCTCAGAGCAAATTGAATACCATTGCTGACATTGTATCGGCGGCGCTTGAAGATGGGTATATCTCAGATGATGAGTTTAAGCTCGTTTCGGTCGAGATCATGAAATATAGTCAAATGAAAAGTGACATTGAAGCAAAATGTTTGAAAGCGGCAGAATCGCCCCCTAGACCTGCTAAGGTATTACCCTGACAGTCCATTTGAAGAGTGGGGGTTGCTAGATATAATGGAGGCGGTGATAAAATCTTTCTGCAACAATCATACTGGAGTCAGTGGGAGACCACGAGGAAGGGCTGCGTTGGAGGAAGTGACTACTCCTCTATCATAGGGCAAAACTACTTCAGCAGCTATAGCAAGAAGCTGACAGAAAAAACTAGCAACGAGGGTGTTCGCTTTAGCGCACCCTGACTCTGGGGTACGACTTTTGAGGAGGTTGCAATTGCGGTATTGGAGAAGGTGTACGACACCAAGGTCTACGGAAATAATATGTATATTGATGGCGGCGCGACGGCCTACTCTCCAGATGGCTTTTGTTTGCTTCCGATACGGCGGGTTGGAGTGGATGCTGTCTGTCTGGGGCATCCTGAGGAGGTTGTGCTGCTCGAGATAAAGTGCCCCTACACTGGGAGGGTGATTCCGAATATGTATAAGCCTCAGGTTCTGTTGGGGTTGCACCACAGTCAGGTGGCGACCATCGGGGTGTTTGTCGACTGCATTTTCAGGTTGTGCTCCTTTGAGGACCTGGGGAGAGCTGAGACGTATAACCAGGTGTATCACAAGGATCAGAAGAAGTATAAGGAGACGGTGGCTTGGGGTTGGGCGGGGGTGGAGGGGCTTGAAGACGGCGACTATAGTGCAAACGGGAGGTTTAATGGTTGCCTGGGCTTGGAACAGGAGCATCACGGTCCTTGGTTGGGAAGACCGAGTGCGACCACAGAGAGGCCGACGGGGGCTTTCTACTGTTGGAAGCTCTTTACGATGAGATTGATAACCGCTTGTCCCGATCCCGACTTTATCGAGAAGAACGACGCTAAGGTTGCCCAGTTTATACTAGACCTCAACCGCGTGAAAAATGGAACTTACAGCGACGGTCACAGATATTTATCACTCAATGACCTCTATGATGACTAACTACTGGTGTGGGCCTATACCATAGGGGATGGAAGCAGCCTGCTGAGAGGTTACAGCTTTAATCCTTGGCCAGCTCTTGTCAGCTCTTGAGACCT
>CM067358.1:3350380-3455380 GCA_034190875.2 Urechis unicinctus | reverse complement strand
ACTCACGCTTTCTTCGTTGAAGTCACGAAGATGTTGCCCAAGTGTCTTCAATGTTGTATTGTTACCTGACCTGGCACCTCTTGCGAAGTTCGACAAGTGGCTGTATAAGACAGTCAGTAGACAATACATAAATTGCTGTAAATTTGGTCCATTTTGGGATACGTCGATCAGGTCAGGAAAGAATGCGACAATATACAGAGACCTGTGGTTTATAAACTTTATAATACTACAAGAAAGCTTATTTTATATATTCAGCATATGTCATATGTCGTTAGCACTCATAACAAAAGAAAGACGCAATCAATGGAAAGACGCTCAAATCTTATAATATCATTGGTTTGCAGTTTAGCAACTGTCCGGTCTGTTAGTCGAATTATAGGTAAGTAGACTTGCTGAGTGTCGTGAGTACCCAATCATTCTAGCGAGTACTGTCGCACTTGTTTGGTTCGCGATTTATAGGCAAACCTGTGCTATTCAGGCAAGGTTGCGAGCAAACAAGAGCAATTCAAGCATGAATGTTTTTTATTCTCAAGCAATGTAGAACAAAACGAGGTCTAGTGACTTACTTGGTGTGAAGCGAACGCATCCGGCATCCACGCGATTTTAACATGTCAACTGCCAAGCTCGATTTTTTGGTGATTCTATCAAACACGGAAAGTGGGCTCAAGTTAAATAAAAAAACTAATACACTGTGAAATGACGGCGATTCGAAAACACATGCTGCAAGAAAAAAACGAACCCGAATGAGTAGACAAGGCATTTATCGGGGATAGGTTTGTAAGGGCCTGCTACGCAGATGCTCCAGCCACACTCTTTTTTTCACCCACGAGGTCATTATGAGTGCAGTTGACATCAATCGGTCCAAGTACCAAGTACCTAAATAATATATATATATATATATATATATATATATATATATATATATATATATATATATATATATATATATATATATATATATATATATATATATATATATATATATATATATATATATATATAAACATATATATATATATAACATATATATAAACATATATATATATATATCCATGCAAGACTGTCACATGACATATAGGAGTGATGACGCTCGTTGATACGCGTGAGTTAAATGCGGTTTTATTACATGTTTTTGATACATACTTCGGTTTGTTGTAAGTAGGTTTGTACTTTTAATAATGATATACCTGGTGTGGATTTACTGTGCGTGGGTGGTGTTAAAATGCATGGGTGATGAACATTACATGATCGTGTGTTGCTGGTTTGCTCTCATATGTTGCTTTGGTGGATAAAGGGGACAGTTAAGCATCCGCGTCTGTTTTATAAGTGGTTTCTTGAAGTCGGTGTATAGCCTTACACGAATGCATTGGATTGCATTTTATATAAATAATTAATGGCTATGGCGAAAGGCCTGCCTGCTGCAGCAAACGAAATAAGCTGTGGTTGAGGTGACTTACTGAAAGAATGTTTGTTCAGCCGATTCGGCCGACATTGCGTCCGACACAATGAGTGTGTCCGCGTGCTGCTTGGGTTGTAAGCCCTGTGGATACTGACGTTTTGCTGCTTCATTGGGTCTCGCTTCTAGATCATCCGTCGCCACGCTTGAGGGCAATGGAGGAGTTGACGGAGTCCTTTTCATGAAGGCGGTTGTCTCATGCTTTCCATGAATGGTACTCTGCGATGGACACACATAATCGGGAAGCAGTTGCGTGGGCAGTTGGGTATGCTCCCCCCTAAATATGATATGCATGAATTTGGAAAACATACTCTCGCTATCGACTTAAGCGTGAATGTAGCGTCATACCAAGCGTCCGTTTTTTCATGCATGCATGCGTGTAGCCATATTGGTAACAGGTGTGCAATGACATTGAAGAGTATTAGATGTGAATAATTATCTAGTGTTGTATGGTCATTTTCACATTGAATTATTGTATTTGGTCGTCGATATGAATTTGGTCTGAATGTGATGGCACACGTGCTAGTACAGTACATGGTCAAAAAGGGAGACCATGATGGGGCTAAATATTTCATCTGGTACGATAGAATGTTATGATGGACAGTTCACTTAGAATAAGGTGTGTGGTGAATATTAATCATCAGATAGTATAGAATGCTACTGGAGGGGATGCGGGGTGTGTGTCCTCTTGCGGTGTAAGAGGAAGGGCGGGGTTGTGGTGAGTATTGGCGATGAGACGAGCTGGGAGTTGCAGTGAACATCAGACAGCTTGGGTTGAGCATCGAACAATATAGTCAGGTTCACTATGTTGGGATGTTTCCATTTGCCCCGAATCCTATATGGCCGACATCTTGGATTTTACAAAACGGCGACCGTGTAAAAGATTTTTGTCGCTATCTCAGCTAAACTACCATTTTCAGTTAAATAGAATTCAATATTCCTAGCTGCAGATAAGTTGAGACATTTGTTACAGCAGCCCTTACAAGTAACTACTAATTTCAGGTAATGTTTCAAGGATTAGCAGGATGAGGGTTAAGTGACCTACCGCTGTTATGTTCATCAGATGTTCATAATGTCCATCTGCGATTTCACCTTCAGAAGACGATTTGGATAACTTGGTTTTACTCCGTGGTTCCCACAGGAAGATGAATCCGAGCGTCAGCAGAGCGGAAGTCAGGATGATGATACCAAATCGTTTCCGTTTAGCCATCTTGCAAGATATGTAAACAGTAAGCTTGTATGAGTTACCGAGCCAGGAGATAACAATGTGAAACTGACGGTGTGAGCTAAGGTGAGGGAGGGTTTCGGGAGTATGGTTTCAGTATTAATGTTAAATTGGCTGCATGAGGTAATCTATGTAGCCCCATTTTTATTTTGTTTAGAGGGTTAACTGCGTTTTATTGTATTGTGGCAGACGTAGAGGGTGTTAATGTTGGAATGGCATATAACTATACAACATTCGCATTTAGGCGCTGTCAACAGATAAAGCGGTAGATAACAGGTAGCCTTGAATAACCAAAAAGCTAATCACTTATCACAAACCTTAGGTTCTAACAATCATACATCAAGATGCTGCATTCATCTTAATCCATCCTCATTAAAATTTCGGAATCCTTATCGCCACGAGAGGCAACCATTATCGTATAACCGCCTGTTGAGGGCGATATTGTCCAAATTCCAGCGAATGTGGGACACGCCGCCCAGTTGTAGGGTCAAAAGTTATACAACTGTATTGGTCGGACAGGGGATTGCTTACGGCTTTTTAATTTGAGGCTGAAAGCGTTGTGGCTGGACTGGCACTGCCCGTCAAGCAACTGGTTGGCCGGCGTTTGTTAGCTAACAGCAAATTGATGTGACGTGAGAACAATTTCTTAATAATAACACATGCGTTATCGTTGATACTATCAACTTTTGATGGCATTGTCCGCGACTTTGTCTTAACAAAAATTGTTACAAGTGGGTCCGTGGCTAATGAAGCGATAAGACCTACCTCTGTGGAGTGAAGATTTTTCAATGACTGGTTATAGCCAACATACACCTAGCGCTATCAACACGAATAATTAATACTATCACACAGCTGTACGGTTGCAACTGTATCTCATCAGCGGCTTAAGCTATACCCTAACAGGTGTTTGAATAACACTTTCAGTGTGTATAGCCTTATAGACTTATCGGTCAATGATTTCGAAATAATCGCGTTATTCTAAGTGAGGAAACACTAGGCTATCGCTTGACATATAGCTAACTCTGTTGTTATGTTTTAATCTCATCAGAAGATATGAAGTGTGCAGGATAATGACTATAGTTATTGTGCAGACATGTTGCCAACTGATGCGTGGTTAAACACGTTCTGTCTGGCCTTGCTGATGCTGCTTTTGTGCGCCTCAGCATAAAACAGGGAAATGGCAACAGTTTTACTATTACGAATGTATTCCACTAATACAATGACATACCGACTCCGTCAATAACATATCTACACAGTTGACGAAGTTGGCCCACGGGGTACTAAGGTAAGGGAGGGCAATTACGTTTTCAATATAGGAGTGGACAATATGCTTCACCGTATTGAGACTACATGACTGACCAGTATCCAGGAATCGAGGTTTTGAGCTCTGTGCCGTGGCCTGTGCCCTTTAGCCATTTGATGGACAAGAGGACATCGTCATGAAGCTTCAGAGGTGTCACATCGGATCTGAAGCCCTTGACTGCGACTCGTCTGAAAACACCTCAGCTCTCAAAGCCCGGTGGGGCTGCAAGACGGCGCCCCATTTTCTCCTGAAATTGGGACTGCAGTTGTCTTTGCAGCTGCGAGATCATCTGTTATATGGTTGGAGGGGTGAAACTGTCGTGAATTTACCCTGGTATTGTAGCCTATTTCACCACAAATGGTTGGGCCATCCGTTTTCTATGGGCATATAACAACTGGTCCCAGTCGTCAAACCATTGGCAAGGACCCTGACCGTAGGTGATTACCGCGTACGCATCCTGTGCTTAGGGGACCCTAGGCATGTCAATGGACAACTGTTGCCTTCAGCGCCACTCCGAACGATCGTATGGATTGTCATAGGGGTCGTGGATGTAGTCTTGAGGGAGAGGGGCTTGTATCTCTAGAAGAAGGCGCCGCACCGTGAAATACACGTGAAAGGTGTAAAGAGCTCGTCCTTGGCCTAGAGATGTTTGGGCGATGACGAGCCACATCATACTAAACGCGCTTAATGTCTACCTCGATCAAGTCAGTACCATGCACGACATGATAGATGGGTAAAATAATGAGCAAGAACATCGCCAATCTTGAATCAAATTGTTTTACTTGCGGAACTTTGCATGAATTTAATATTCCGACGGCACCCCTCTATGTTTAGCTTCCTACCGAGCCTGTGATTGATCCAGGTCAGCCATTTATGCTTCAGGAGATCACACGGCTGAAAAAATAGCTCGAGAATTAGAGGGAAAAACGAGCTTCTCTTAACAAACAATATTTTAATGAAGTTAGCTCATTGGACGTTATGGATGACGTCCTTGTGTTAATCAGCGTGGATATGGGTGTGACAGGCTCCCGTTGCCAACCATTGTCATGGCGCCTATTGTAGTCTGGATGATAGCTGCGGCTGGCTGTGTCATCTTAGTTGCTGGGACATTTATCAGTCGCAGGCTGTTGGTCAAAGCCAAGAGGCACAATGAAGTCATAGTTTTTACCGACAGCATGCTAGACACATTTACAAGTCAAATATTTACCGCGATTATTGGAGGGACGATCTCTGAAAAGAGAATTCCAGCTAATTATGGAGGGGGGGGGGTTCATTGAAACATTGATCCCCCTGGTATGATGACTGCTCACCAGTTATATTAGGGCACAAGGACTGCGGATAAGCCGTACAGTGGTAATTCACAACTCGAGCCATGCAATGTCACTCCCAGGGACACTATTTCTGTGTCATGTATGCACTATGTTTGTAAAGAGAATGTGCATGCATCAGAATATGGGTGTTCGCATTAACCAACGATACTGACAATGCTTGCGCCATTATGATTGCCAGACGAGAGGCACACTCAAATTAGCGCTGGCCCGCCTTAGCTTTTTATGCCTGGTCAAGACGATACAGCGCGAGTGCGCTGAAGCACGACAAAAAGTGTACCTATGAATGGGTTGTTTGCGATGAGGTTCATTAGATTGACTCTCACCTCTGTGACCGACTTAAAGCTTGTTTACTACAAGCAGACTATTTGGAGTCCGCTGAATTACAGGGGGTGGGGAGGCACTTACATAAGCCCAAGTTGCACATCGTTTACTCCACATGAGGCTATGCATTTTCTAGGACTTCGAGGGTGGTGGGCCATTCCTGGGATATATTGCGAAATATTTGCGCAGTCCGTGAGAAACGGTGTGCACTTTGCAACATTCAATCCTTTTTATGCCGATTTTAACCCTGGAAGCGTTGATGTGTGCAGTGAGTTATCTGGCCTGTTTATGCTCTTTTTAGAAATAAATCACTGACTTGCTTGCATCGTGTATATGCTTTGTCGTGTTTATTAGGTGGTTCATCATATTACATCTATGGACAAAAAATAGTTCCTAGAGTTCAATCTAATTTCACACCATTTGCCCAACTACATAAACAGTCCACGCGACAGTGAACGAGTAATACATCAAAGGGATATGTAACAATTGAATCACAACAACGATGATGGAAAAATATGAGATCATTTGACATCAAATCATATATCACATCTGTTTTATGACCCAACAACAAACAATTTCAATCAGAACGACCATTGGCGCGTAATGGACCAGCGTCACCATAAAGCATGTCTGTGCTGCGCGACATTTGCAGTCATGCTCCTTAATGTTTTATCTATCACTGAATGTTTCGGTAAAATAACTCAAAATACGCGGTGTCTGCTATAATACTCGAATATGGCTAAAAATCAAACAGCTTTGCGTCTTAATAAATCGACGGAAAATTGCTATGTCATTGCACCATGCATATGTTCCAAGCGCAGTAAACGCAATGACCAAAGAGCCTTGTTACGCGTAAAGTCAAACAAGTAAATAGCAAGATGAATAGATAAAGATACAGCACATCAGCAGACTATTTCCAATAGGCTTACCTTAAGATTGGAGCAGCATCGACGGAGAGTTATCATAAAGAAAAAAAATATTTTTTGTCTTTCTATCCAATTTATTTACTGATGTAAAACAAGGTGTGCAGTAGAATTGTATGCTGGAACCATATGGCGAAAGTAAATCACTTCGTAATACATTTGGACCGACACCTTGATGAATCGGCTCTGTACTGTCATTAATGTTTTTTAAAGCCGCTCAAATTAGGATAATGCAAGGGAGAAATTTTATCAACAATGTCGTAAGCATAAGATTGCCGTATGTGAAAATCGATTGAAGCTGAAAACAAGTGAATAAGTGATATTAAAACATTTGATAAGATGTTGATGTAGGAAGAATATGTAATGTTACTGATGACGTAAATAAAATACAGGTCATCTGACCACGCAACGATGTATTTAGTTTGACTACATACACTTAATGTTCAATATTGACCTGAGTTTCTGTACGTAGCTACAGATCATCTGACCACGCAACAGTGTGTTAAGTTTGACTACATACTGAATATTAACCAATTAATACAATAGATAGCAGTAATAAATAACATTTGCTCATCTAATAAAATGGCAAGGATGTCGAAGTTATCATTTTGATTTACAGATCATGCCTAGGGTACATATGTAATCAGATATTAGCTATTCTACCAGTATATATTATTCCCAATTTAAAATTATTTATTGCCGTCTGAATAATTTCATTGAGTGTCTCTACATGTCATGGGTTAATGACACAGCCAGTGAAGTCGTGTGTCTGTTATCGATCTGTTCACTCTCTTCTGCATAATTTGAGAGTAGGGCAAACCCCGAAATGTTGCTCTATCGCCTTTGCTGGCCATCTAAGAAGATATAACATGTCCAATTATGTGGGCGTTCTGAACGTAATATCAATCGATATGTAGCTATTACAATAGTGGTAGAAGTTCGTATTCTCACCACACCTCGCGGGTAGTGAGGTTGCAGCTTTCTTATGCCGTTTTATTGCTGCAGTAAACTGTGAAATCGAAATGTTTCGGGCAGTGTGAAGCGTACGGCATCCACATCAATCAATTTAAACGACGCGGCTTCCATAAAATAACATATGTCACCATAGTTATAGTGATAACAACTTATTGCAGGGTTAATGTGCCAAAATTATTAGTTGTTGTGACCTTGTGATATATTTTGGGCAACTGTTTACAACCAGATGGTATGATTTCCGTCTTGTGTCAAATATCGCTTCTTCGCAATCGTGTAAGTAAATGTGCAATGACACTCAGGCACGTAAGGGTTCATGTGATGAATTCGCCGTTACTCCACTTAGTTATTACCATAAATTATCATCAGAAAACAAATGCACATGGATTTTATACCCCAGTAAGGGAGTCCTGATCCTACTTATTAGACAGAACTTTAACATGATATTCACGGAAATGACCTAGCTGGGTATTGTTACTGATTGGCCATTAACATAAGGGACACAAATAAAATCATGGCAATGGTATATGCTGCTGCGTACCACGCGACGCTTGATATCTGATGCTGATGAGTCTGCTTCTCGATAAACCATTGAGTGACAATCGTACTTGCAGAATCGCAAAATGAACATAAAATGATAATAAACTATCATGGAGACACATTTTAAGTTTGCTATTTTTTTCGATTCATTAAACAAAGACCATGATCATGATCATAATCATCATCATCATCATCATCACATCATCATCATCATCATCACCATCATCTTCGTCACTATTGAGCATCATCATCATTACCATTGTCGAACATCATTCTCAACATCATCATTATCATCATCATCATCATCATCATCATCATCATCATCATCATCATCATCATCATCATCACCATCACCGTCATGTCCGCCCAGGTCATCATCATATGGACATCACGTGATCTTCAGTATCGCCATTTCATCAACATTATTTTCACCATAAGCGCCGTAAAATGTTTGCATTCGTGTTTGTATTACAGAGGAAAACAGACGGAGACAGTATACTAGTATTAAGTAAAAGCACAAAAGCCTTGTTGTCTACATCGGCTAGAATAACATGTACGGAGCCGCATCTAGCATGTTGCACCACAAACGCCTGATAAATTCGCATCCTATTCAGGCATAATCGCAAGTCAAAAGGGACTGTTTCCGTTCCCACCATTTATACAGCTTCCGCCCCACGACAAATTTGCGCAAACATGCATTAGGATAACATGTATTAGAATAACATCGCCATGTCGCATTGTAATGGACCGTCAGTTGTCAATGATAAGACTGGTTAGCTAACAATGAAACGCTGCCCATTCGGTTGCTATTTTGCATCATAAAATCGACTGTAGTTATCACTAGGTGGATGTTTTTCTATCGGATCGTGATAATTAATTTGTAGTGGTCCACGGTGCTACGCGTCTAAATTCCATCAGAAAACACAAAGAAGTTCGATCCGACGACAAGCCTTAGGTACTGCCTATTATGTCTGCATCTTATGCCGGACTTCACAATACAGTAAACCAATGCATATATAATCTATTTTGGTTTAACCATCGGTTATCGTAAAACTGCGAGCATGTAGAATTAATCTGCGCTACGGTTTCATTAAACACTTGGCAGTCATACGCATTAGATGCTTGCCTCAAAACATGTCCATTAGTTTGTTCTACCTCCAAGGTCAAAATGTAGTTGTCGATCACTGCAATTGATCTGGCTTATTCATTGATCATAATGATTACAGTGCGCCAATGAATATTGCTCCGTTCGTTGCATTATATTATTGAGTCACGGAGTGCATTGAATTATGGGGCCACACCTTCATAAGAATGAAATAAAATGATATGCCGTAAGCCATCCAACATTTAAGCGCGAAATTGGTTCCAGATTAGACTGAGTGATGATATTGTGACGTCATTGGATAAGAAAACCTTTCAATGGTAAGCAGAAATCAAATTTTGCTGCTTGGTACAGTTCTCAGTCATAAACACTAGTGGCAGCGGGAAGTCCCTGATACAAACAGCGCACTCCATATGGTGTTGTGTAATGTCCGACGTACGCATGGTTATTTCAGATCAGATGACAAAGGTTGTTTTGTCGTTCTAAGTGTAAGTTCACGTGCCACATTTAACCTTGAGGTTCGACATTGGAAATTTATAATTTCCTGCTGGTGCTGGTTTTGTCAGACCATGTTTTGTTGACAGATTCATCTCATTAGACAAAGGGCTGTAATAACAAGTTTGATAGTAACCATCCCGGGACGTGCTGATGTGAAATGAGAATAGGTGGTCTAATTCGTTGAACTCGGAGGCTAGTCATCGACACGCAGCAATTTAATAAATGTAAACCATTGAACCCCAATCCTCCAAACTCACGCGTGCTAATCAACGTCAAAATATCAGTTAAAAAATACATAGCAATGTGATATAAGGTCAAAGACTTCTACAATGCACCGAATCCAAACTCAAATTAACCTGAAAATGAAGTAATTTAGCGCCATGAGCACGACCTATCCTAGTTAGCTGCTATGACAAGAAGCTTGCAGCAACGACTATTATGGCGGTTCGTATACAAATGTGTTAAGCTAACACAACTATGAAGTAAACAAAAGGACATGGGTTTGGCTTCCTAATCGATATCCAGTCTTTTGATTGATTAAGCCGTCTACTACCACCCCCCCCCCCCCCGCATATTTATGAGAACATCCCGTGTGGTTTGAAGAGACGCTCAGACAGAACAACATGCTGATCATAGGTCGCTTGTTAACATATATTGTCGGTTGGAGGTGCGAGTGAGCCATCTCAGCGTACATATAAACTTTTTTGCTAGGATGCGTATCAGCGACAATGGCAAAAACAAATCAGCACCAAAATGTATGGTACATGCTACTCCACAGTGCTGATATCATATCGAACGCAAGGCAGATAACTGAAACACACTGAGAGTCATGCCTTTGATTGTAACAGTTACCTCCATGAGTTACAGTTTAGGTAAAAGCGTCATTCTCTCGAAACGGTAAGGTGGGCAGCATTTGGGATGTCGGATTACCCAACTTCACACACATCATCAAATCCTTCCCAACTTCAAACACATCTTGCTCTCGAAACATATACTGGATCAAATGATTGTACTTAAATGGCTATTTCGCCAATCGCGGTATGGTGACATGTTTCCCTATATGTTTATATTTTAAGTCTGCGCACTGATTTGCTAATTATACCGCATGCGCGTTTAGTTTCGACGCTAACAGTTTCTAATTGTCGTTGTGAATGCCTACATATACTATAAAAAACTTCCCAAATTGGCAATTATTATTATGACAGAAAAACCAACGGTGTACTGGTGTTATTCTCTTTCCTGAATAGTGGAATTGGTTGTGACGCTCCTTGCTTTTCCCATCCAGGCTAATGCTAGAAATTTGACTCAGATGTCATTTGAACAGGGCATTTACCGCGGTATATCAAGATTGGATTGTTATCAACATCCCAGCTGACATAATATCACAGAAGTGTATAATGATATGAATATGTCAACCAGTTGCTCACTATCTTACTTAACATAGCATGGACATATATAACAAAACATCACTATCGTTAGAGAGGAACCGTTATATAGCAAATATAGTGTCAGCCTACTCCACTGCTTAAATGAGCAGAACAAGTACCTGGACGAGGCTTCGTTTTACTTCGGTATCAAAGCTTCATGAAGTGATTGGCTTGTGGCAGGACAGTATTCACAGCATAATACCCACCGAGAGAACGATGACTTAATGCACACGGAGTTGATGCTTAGTCTAGCTAGTGTTAACTGATCAAGGCATTCATTAGACATATCTACGTTAAGTAACATGGTGGACCCATCATGATATGTCGCAAGGTGCATGAAAATTATAAAGGCATTCGTATCATATATTACAAGGATATCATGCAATGTATTCGATACACAGATCTACTGTTTAAATATGAATAAATAACTGATTGTTGTAATAGATACAGAAAATGATCTACTATGGATGATATAGGTAGAGATTCAAACGTTAACTTTGTCACACATCACAACATATAATGATAACGATTTGACTGCCATTTCACCATGAAGGTATATTCATGTCCTTTCGGAAAGTCAAATTGTTTGAAGCTGCAACAACATCCTATATCGAGTGCTATATGCCAGATATTAAATCAATTCATCCTTGATACTGAAAATCACTCACGCAACCCTCATAAGACACGACACGACAATAAGGACGGAAGTTGCGTCACATTCGGTCATAATGCCCCGACGTTTAAGTTCTGAGAATTATTAATATCAAGAATATGAAGAGCTAACCTTGAAAACAATTTTCTACTGGTGGAGTTCTTCGCGAGGTATCACGTTCTCCTCAATGGCACTTTGGTTAGTTCATTAGCGTAGGCAACAATTGCTTAGTCCGTCAATAATGAAAATATTGTACTCATCCTAGCGGTGATATCAGGAAGCTTTTATTGTATCTGCCAAAGCTCTAGATTGTCTAGACATAACCTGGATGGTGGCGGGTAATGCAGATTGTCATTCGCTTTTATGAAGAAATAAAATGATATAATTTCATCAATTATACTTTAAGGACATACAAATTGTCTGAGAAATCAGCTCATGCTCAAGATAAATGTTCCGATAAGCATGGATATTATTTGCTGCTAGAGTGCGATTTATCAACATTAGAACTGAATCATCTAATATGCCACACATTTATTGTGTCAATGTAACCGGGGTGTAATGTCCGTATATCAATAAACAACAGTCAGGTATATATGATTGGCTCTGTGCAATGTAAGCGCCAAATAATTCTCATCGCAGCATTATTCAATTACCTTTCAAAGATATTGCCCCATTGACATGTCAAGTAATATAGTTAAAGTGGCAAATTCGGAATGGTAGCTATTCACTTCCCTGCCATGCATTCTGGGCCATTTCCTGCTCATTATTCACTGAATGGGTTGATCATTGTTTGTTTTTCAAATATTGCATCCGCTCATCGGCCTTATAGCGCAGTCAGGAGGATTTGAGGATTTTCATGAAGCCTTATGTCATAGGGTATTTTCTCGTTCTGGAGGTAGCAATAACAGAATATTTTCGACTTTGTGCCCTGATGGTTTATAGCTCGTCGTACAGGCTCAACGTAGATTCTAACCCAGTTTATTGCCGAGCGTAATGACATGATTAGATTACGGTGATTAAACAGCAGGATCACAACCGAATAAACCAAAATAATGATAGACGCGAGTATAATTGCTGGCGGTTCTTGAATCAATCTTAATGTTTATTACCGTTACATATGTGATTTTATATTTGATATTCGTTAAATGTGAGGATTGTCCATGAGCATATGCATTCCCTGGGACTTATATCTGACTAGTGTAGCACTATTGTGTATTTGAACTCGCAGGGGACAAAATGCGGAGGCGTATTCTGTGCGTTCAACAGACACTTCTTCATACAGCTGGCGAAAATGGTCATTTTGACTGAGACCCTGACATAAAATTGACAGCACTTAAATACATCCACGTATGTCAAGCTATTGTAGAAATAGATATATAATATCATTAGGGCATAATGATGATATTCGATCGAATTTTATTCAAAACATTGAATTATTCCTTTGTTTTTTCTATCAATTAAGTCGTTCGAATCACCGCCATTTTTACTATGAACGCGTTACAGTGCACGTTCCTTTGCAATGTTCCATGTACATTAGTTTGGTGCATAACAAAGCCTTCAATGTTTTTCATGATAGTTAGGTTGATCGGGTGTTACGTGTGAATTCAATCAATGCATACACTGTTAGACACGTGACCTGGTCCAGATGATACCACCGTTCGACTTAAATTATGATAGTGAATAGCGTTGCGTTTTTTGTCTGATATCAGCGACATTGCGTTAATGAGGTCAGTGATCTGTCATCAGATTATGAATTTGCTACCGCATTCTGTTTCTCTCTATGTATATATCAACAGCATATTATTGATTGTTTTTTCGTAACATATTCAGGAGTGTCAAGTCCGCAGTCTGGCGACCACTTCATCGTCATCCAGGGATGAAATCCAAGACTTGATTTGAAAGTAAATTCAATGCCATTGCGAAAAACGCATTTGGTTCTGGTAATTGAAACATAATCCGTTTCACGTTGCGAATGCTAATTTGCTGTACATTGGAATCATGATATAAGCATGGGATATCACAGTGTACTTCCATCGTCGTACTCGCATGTAGCTCACTCTATCACCTTCCTGGTATCGTGAACGGCTCCTTTATTAAGTCACATATAAGCTATATGCTCATGTGTGTCTCATTTTAAGGGAACATAATTTACGAGCGCCTCATATCCAGGCACAAAACTCAGCTAAAATTTGAAATGCAAATGTAGGCTTGTTGATGATGTACAGCGCCATTGGTTCATTAGTTTGGGTTGATAGCTCGGTATATCTCTTATTTAATGGAAATTATATTAAAACCAATATCTCTAGCTTCCTTTAAAGAATAACGCCACGTTCGCTCTGCCAAATTAGTAAGTATTGGGCTGTACACATAAGTAAATGGTTTGTTCATTAACGTACACATCGTAAGTAAAGCATGCCATGCTATGAGCGTCTTCTCGTGCGGCGTGCTGATGGCCTTGTAAGGTTTTTGAACTGGTATTATCTAATTGAAAAGCATCCTTTTACCGAGGGAGCATAACATAGTCCGCTTAATTTCATTACGCTATTCGAGCTGCCTTGGACGTGTATCTCTGTTGTTGGCTATAGTATGGCTAAGCAGCCATTATCTCATTAAGGGGTAGTAATATACATTGATTAGAGCTGTTAGTTACCACAGTTAATATCAGACATCAGTCTAGTAAAATAAGAAATGCTGCAAAAACAATCAAATGTACACGTTCTAGTCGATATGAAACGCGATGGCAGAAGTCAGCATTTTTATAACGGATATGTTAGATATGCTACACGACAATACTTTCGCAATTTGTATTTTACAGTGGACAATGCGGCCATATATCTGAAAGCGACACATAGGGCTTTTCTTTGCCACAGAAAGCAGTAAATACACAGAATACACAGGTCAAGTATGGACAAAATATACATGTTGTATCGTTGACGCTTCAGCTCAACGATTCTTAGCGCATTCGTAATGATAATATGCCCTGTTGTTTTGAATTAAGATAACACGAGCCAATTTAAAGTGACTCATGAGAGTTTTCCGAAGCTATGCAAGCTGACTCGTGGTTTATTAAATGTCAAAGACTGCGTATTATACCGTGGCGGCGAATTAAAGGGTGACGTTGACATACAACTAGTTGATTAATACTCTACTCAATGTTTCTCCTTCAGTGTGGCAGTCATGATTTCGTGTTCCACAATTAATGCCTTGATATATAGAGTAGGTCCGTTAGCATTTGCAGTACATATACAGTGATTCAATTCATGTAAAAAAGCCACGTTATCTAACATTTGAGCGATAAATAAGGGCTGGTGATGATATCGATTTTTGTCTTTTATCAACTCCATTCGGTCGAGAACAGAACATATATATAGGCCGTGCAACCGCCAATGTTTGTTATTAAGGTAATAAATGTGATGTGGATTTGCAGGTGTCCTTTTTATGTGTATACATTATAATTGTAAATGGAAGACTAACTTCACGAAGCTCTCCATTTTCTTTTTTTTATTAGATGGACAAGCTGTCGCTAAACATCATTTGATTATCCAACAAGTTAGGTTTTGTGTTGCGGCGTATCGAACAAAACAAAGCTTTGTTAACCAGTATTTGCAGGAAATGCAAAATGTTGGTCTCTGCGATCGTTGATCATTCCGATAGTCAGTTTAACTGTGTGTTGCCGACATGCCCTGGTAGACAATATACAAGGCATCGGTTAATTTCCCTGAAACAACCATCTACGTTTAATGCCCATGGATTAAGACAACATGTACTTTAAAAACATTAGCTTCTGTCTGGTGAATTCACAGAATTGCTTGATTATTAAGTATGCAATTGCTGGGGTGCGAGTAGCGTTCTCGGTTAACTTTATAATTAAAAGTATGGAGCACATTGATCGTGCAATAGTACCTTTGGTTGATTAGAAGGGAAGATACATGCTATTTACAATTTTGACTGTCTGGAAACCCTGAGCATTCATTGTTAGCTTCTGCTGCAATTGTCACTACTTATCCGTTGATTAATAGCCTTATTACGAGTCGAATCAGAATAGATCTGTAATTCCATATTTGCCAGGTAGATTCATTGCTCATGAGCAGGTATTTGAACAAGAAATCATCGAATTATTTTATGGTTGTGAACTTCATAACGTCGGTCTGAGAAATGGCATTTTGCACACAATTACACATGGCGTTTGTTATATGCCAGTTTTTTTTATCAATTCCACGGCCAAACCTACCTACCCTGACATCATAGGATACAAATTGAGCTGCAAACGCCATAGCAGTTGGATATTCACATCACTGGCATGCTGATCCGTAGAACGGTTGACCCAGAAGAGTTCTGCAATTAATAACACAGCAATATGTCAATCTTGAACCACGTTGCCCCCAATTTGCTCAAAGCAATTAAAGGCTGCAATAAACGAGTCCAACGGACCGATCGAATTGCATTTGGTGACCACTTAATTTCTTGGAATCCTACGATACTCATTACTGATCAATACCAATAAATTTAAGGAGCGGCGGTCAACATCACAAAGCCTACGCAACAATCTGCATGGTAACCTGAGGATAGGCACGCATATGCGAAACACTATCACGGAACGCTACTGAACCATTACATATAATAATTTGGTGGTCGCTTGATATTCTTGCACTGGCGTCTCTTACGTGGGTATCATAAGCAGCTTCCATTTGCATGGCAGTCATATTATCCGCTCGTTATTATGTACTATCCCGAATAATACGGCATGCCAGCTCTCCACAAGGGACGACCAACGAGCGACTGCATGCGATAATAAGCTTATGTGGGTATCAATATCGCAATTCAACTTGCTGACAATGCAGCCTTGTTTGAACATGTTCTGTAGCATGCATGCTGAGTGTCGCCTTATACATTGGTCAGCTAATAACTAGGTACATGCTTGATTACGCGATGCGTTGTTAAATGGCCCAGGTCGAAGCCATGACTAGTGACTCACGTGTTGTATTGTATCGTCGTTACCAGATCTGGTACCGCTATTATTATCGGCAGCGAAAACCGCCAAATTTATATCATTCCTGTAATGTGCTTACGAAAAACAGGAAACCTGGAACATCTTGAGCACAATGGCGGTTTGGCCCAACTCAAAACAGCTGCAACGAGCACTGAGTCATAACGTATTGTGAACTGTATGACTAGTACTATTCCCACATTAGATCTGCCTGACCTGCTATGACGCAACACACTGCCCCTGTACGGTAATACATATCTGTTGTGCATTAAAACACCAGCAGGAATGTAATGTTGATTATCAAGCGAGCTATTAAGCAGATCCACATGTAAAACGACTTGATACAGGCTTATATAATATATTGTGAGTGTCGTAATATTATCTTGCACCTGCCATATTTGGAAATAGTGCAGATAGGAATGCGTGGTGAAATAAATTTATCTAAAAGCAGTACAGATTGTATTGCCGTTACAGATGTGCATTGCTTTGGTGTCAGATTTGAAATTGGTTTCATTTAAATATTGTACAGGCTATACCATAGTTATTTTGTTTTAAGGGAGATCACAACTATGCGATGCGCGCTCGTTATACAATGAACTTCTCTTGTATAAAGAGGCGCTATCATTCACAAGGACATCCTCCGACTAGTTTTGTTCTTTCGTGTACTAAAACTTGCATAGTCTTCATGTGAGGGGATATAAAATGGAAGTGCTTCAGGTGTGTTTTTAAGATACTTCTTCATACAGCTTAGTAAACCGGTCATTGAGATATTTTTACGTCGTCCTGTGGTCTGACAAGGTAATCTGCGAAAGCTCACCTAATGGCTTCGTGTTCTATGGTGCAAATATAATCTACCAGAATGTCAGACATAACACTGCTACGGCATAATTAACCGCCGATATGTCATCATCCATGATAAGTCACAGTTTTAGTGGGTTAGACAATACCGTTTAGCTGACGTAGAAAGGCATATCACAAATTGACTTCCGCGTAATTTGTTTTCTCTGCTAATTGCTGCGGTCTAAGTATCACGTTTTTGCACAGAGAGAGAGAGAAAAAAGGTATATCATGAGGTCAAATGAGCTATACTCGGTCAAATATGTCAAAAATATTGAATATCTTCAGTGGTTTTATATCGATCAAGCCGTTCGTATAACCATCATTTTCTATTGCGAGCTGTTATCACACCAACGCTACGGATATGTTAGTAAGATGCATTACATATCCATCAATGTAGTAGGTGTGTTTCCAGATTGTTACTTTGATCCGGTGTCCATTGTGAATTTACTTATTGCATGTGTTGTTAGGATCGAAAGCAATGTTTTGCGAAAAGTAAAAATCAATAACCGAGGCCTAGATGATGCAACCCTTGGACTTAAATAAATTTTGTTAACGAACCACAATCATGCTGTCGCATTTGCCGTCGCGCCATAATTAAACAGTTACATGCTCATTTGATGATACACGAATCTTATGGAGAGGTTTTGCTCAAATGATAGTATACGACAGCTTTACTGTCAGGTGAGTTTATCTTGTTGGCGAGGAAAAAGAATGCGGCGGAGGAAAAGGAATTTAAACCACAGACGCTCGGCGTATTATCCTCACAGAACAAGTGAATTGCAACCGGAAGGTTTGCATCGAAAATTGAGCGCCTTTGGTGAATAAAGATCATGTGGCTCGGCTCTCGGATGCTTGGCATTCGGAAACGAGCGGAAGTCAAGTTGTCAAACATGTTTTATCTCATACGCACTAAACCCATATACTTTATAAACTAAATAAAGTGGATGATGATAATTGAACCTTGTTTACCGCCTCGTTTGGAGGATCAGCTTTACACCGCTGAAAATCTTTAGTGGTCTCCTTACTTTGAGCTTTAACCATCGGGAAATTTACCGTCGGCGTGGGGGTAACCGACCCCTGAGAAGGCTAGTCTTGTATAAATAAATAGAGCCCGAATAGTACTTAAATGTTTGAAAAATAAAATACTCAGCATGCTGTAATGACTATTTGAATTCAAGTGTACGTACATGCTCTGTAAATGTTTGAGATGAAACAATAGCTCAAACCCATCGTTACTAGGAAGTTGCGTTTTTGCAACAACTAACAATCAACAATAAACTTAAGATGCTATGGTCATCTGCAGCGGGTTTCGCTTGATCCAATGTTAATGTGCATGTGAATTCATTTCCCAGCATCTAGCAATTTACCTACTTCTTCAATTTGATAATACTCAATACATTTGGTGTCGACCTGTGCCACCGCAGAAGTTAAAGAGAAAAACCTGGTTTGACCCGTAACATATACGTTTTGATATCACATGTAGCTGCATCAGACATACCCCAGATGTTCATGTTGTTGATTACTGCATAATCGTTTACTTCTCGTCGGTATTTATAGTTCTGAAGTCTTTATATTAATAACATAGGATAGCGCATAGGTTTGCCAGTTGTCGCCGTTGGCGGATAAATAAGTAACTTTTGTTGGTGGCCAATATGAACAACCATGGGATATCATCTTTCAACTTCGTACAGTACACTTATGGGGCCCATTTTAATCGTCATTCTTGTATCAAGAGCGACTTAAATGTAAAGTCAGGTTTTAGCAATTTGTCTATGCGAGAATCATTTTTTGGTTAAATGATTAAACAGGTACCTCATATCGAGCCAGTCAAGCCCACCATAAGTGTTTTTAGGGTATCAAATGCAGCTAAAATTGTCATTACAAATGAAGTCTCTTTGATTATGTATAACCACAAAGGCTCATTAACTCAAGTTGCCCCGAGCCACCACTCCGCTACCTCTTATAGCGCTGGACTGGGTTTGGAGAGTTTGCACGCGCGGCATTTTTGTTATATTAAAATAGTATTAGCAGTTCAAGTGAACGCTGATTGATAGGAGACTCGTGTTTCCATACTCACGTTTTATATCGACTCCTTTGCACGAAGGTGGTACTTGCTGAAGCTTTATGTCTGCCGAGCTGATGGTTAAGCTAAACGAGTAATTACATCAACACAATCATCATCTTTCCTACCGAAAATCAGTTTTCTCTCATGCCAATCTCTCTGAGCATGACGTGCCATTAACTGTGATCTAAAATTTACCATCGCCCCTTTCTACATATGGCCGAGCCATTAGGACGTGACAAGCGTCACGTTCCGTCATAATGGTCCGACGTTTTTGTTCAATGTTTATCATATACCAACAAGATGAAAAACTCACGTTGAAATAAATAATTTCTCTACTGGCCTGGGTTTCTTCGGGCTCATGTGTAGGACGTTCATTTCGTCAGACAAGGGGACTCTGAAGTAATTGAATGTCAATTAGATTAAGAGTCCCCTTGTCTGACAAAATGGTCACCTAGCAACCACAACAGTGACATCTCTTTATCTGGGCTAATTAAATTGGGTTCTCTAACGGTTTTATGCACTCGTAGCCGGAAAACTCTTCGTTGCCCGTATATGAGCCGCCTACATACACAAATATAGCTCACTTTTCATATGGATTGATGCTGCCTGGTGACATTTCTTGCGCTATTTGCCAGGCAATGAATTGAGAGAGGACGTGACATCTCGGTATAAGCTGTACCTATTGCGTCACCCCTGTGATTGTATTTACAATAAGTTTAAATTGCCTTTAAAACTTCCAATGTTCTTGCTATCAATGTGTATATTGCCTCTATTTAAGTCAAACACGTTGTCAGACCAACTATTAAGCAACCTATGGGCTGAAATAGTGGTTTTTTATGTGTCCCTCTATGCAAATATATTATACCTTAACTCAAGCACTCCCTTACTTATTATATTTTTGAGAATAGTCATCCTGCGAAAACATTACTTATTACGAGTGGTGATTGCCAATACCGGAAGTAGCGTGCCATAGCGACACCCAACTTTGCTCCAGTGTGCGGACCACCAACCAGACATATAACGTACAACACAGCTCACACAGAGCGTACAACAGTAATACTTGTACTTCGGAAAAAGAAAAGTTTGAAAACCGAATGCACGAATCTACTCTGAATGATGTGTCAATAAAATGGGATTAAAGTGATCACTATGAGTTAGTCGTTCAAACATCGCAGCGCAGCAGAAGATACGACTAGCAGTGTTCTCGTGAAGATCAGAAGTGTATGGTAAATATTTGATTTCGACTATTTGCGCTGAATAAAACCTACTCAATAATTGTTCTCCACGGCACTTTAGTTTGTTCATTACGTTGGAAACAATGATATCGACCATCAGTGACGATAGAAACGTAATCTTCCTCGATACGGTGTCAGTCATCGTATAGACCACAACTTCTGATGTCTAGACATATCGTCTTTCTTTTTGTTATTCGTTTAATGAAGATCTAAGATGATATTTGTCTTTACATTACTATGGACCGGTTGATGCTTTGCCTCCATTTAGGTCCAAACCATTGTCTGACAAAACTGCTCATGACTACTCTCGATCAATGGGCCGATAAGCAACGGGTATTATTTGTAGGCTATCCAACGAATGCCAGAATAAGCTGGCACTATGCAATGCCGCCACTGTTGTTTAAATTCTTGCGTATTTGCCTTGAAGCGTCTTTTTTAACGTCACCAATAATTCTGTTAGATACTTAAGAGCAAAAATTATTTTTAAGCATACGGCAAAATGAATATACACAAATGGATGTATTTGTTTAATAATGTTTTTACGGTGTGAGGTTTATGAAGGTGTATCGCAGATCACGGTGACTAGGTCAAAGCAGATACATATTGTAAAGCACAATCGGATGTTTTACAAAGCTACACATAATTTTAAATTAAATGTAATAAACGTATACTGTATCTTTTTACAATTCTGTTTGATTTTAGCCAAAACAGTTCGCCTTCATAGTGACACAACCTCGCCATAAAATCAAGAATTTCATGTGATCGTGAATTACAGCAAAGTCATTTTACTACAGCAATGGATTCTATACGCCCTGTGACATTGCGTAGAGCTCGCCTAACTTGGGTAGACGCTCGTATTCTCTGTAATGAGGTCATCATAAACGTCAAGTCAGCCTTGTCTGTGTCTCAAACCAGTGACTCGAATGTTAAGTCCATGCATAGGCGCTACACAATATTCAACATTGCGCTACGTGTTATTTTTTTATGAATAACCAAAGAGCAATTTGGGCCAAATGTATCCTGAATATCCAGTTTTATTTCACAAGTGCAACTGCATTCAGAGGTTTTCACCAACTCATCAGTACACATAGTACATAGGCGGTCCAAGTACAGCAAATTGCCTTTATGGACCAAGCCTTAAGCACAACCGACGTACGCATACAACAGAGCTGCGACTTATGTTAGAGATAGGGCGATATCGTGAGAAACATTAACAATTTCTGAATGTAATTAAACGTGAACTTGATTTACTGTCCAGAACCAGATGGAAATTTTATCATGCAGCCTGAGGTTTGCAAATCGTGTCGGCGACCACGCATGACCATATCAGAAGCACACCTCAATGCACGTAGAACATGACGATGATGTTGTGAACTCTCTTGTGACAGAGTATTCAACCACATCCTTCCGGTCACTGACCTCAGACCATAAACTACTAATAACAACAACACAACAGGATACTGCCCCAGATAAAGAATTTAGCCATTTTTGTTCCAGTCAAGAACGGGAACACTGTGATTATAAAGGTCTGTATGGTGACTCGACCCTCTGCAGGGTTATCTAATCAGACGCTAGTTTGTGGCTATGTCTCTCAGATTAAGATCGCGAATATCTTTTGCCTGACTTTGAAGGACAAATTGTCAGACAAGGGAATTATTTTTCTCGTTTGTCTATGCAAAGTAATTGTCGAACATAAGTAGCTCCGTAATAATTATTCTAACGCAACAGTCAGCCAGTAGACTTAAACGACGCTGTTCGCCACTCTGCTATGTCAACCTTGCAAAGAATGGAAGCTTATTATGATTAAGAGCAATGAGGTCAATCTGATTACATATCCTCCTTTCTAACTCCCATGAACAAGTGTAGCTGTCGACCACTATGAGTAGTAGAATGTTGCGTATTTATGGTCACGTAGCGCCAATGTACAATGACGGATTTGACCACGCGTTGTCATTTGCATCGAATTAAGAAATCATGATATGCATTGGAATACCTACTGAGTTATGGAGTGTTATAATGACGTTTTCACGAGAAGCAGCGACGAGACTTTATGGATTAACACAATACAAATTAAACGAATTGAGACCAAATCTTGATTAAATACAATCATGGCGAAGCAACATTTAAAACCAAGTCTAATGATTTCTGATGACATTGGCTGCCCCGTGGTATGGCGTCGTAACGTTTAAATTAAGTTTCACTCCACGCGCCAATTCAAAGGGAAGGCTTTACATTGAATATAAATCATTGCACAGCTGACGTGGCTTTTGTCCGACTCATATGTTGCTGACAGATTCATTTAATCCGACAAAGCGACCAAATAACAGTCGATTATTAGCCATGCAGAGATGAACGCCGGTGGAATACGGATAAGCAGTCAAACGCCAGTCATCTACACACAGAACACGCTGTAACATGAACCAATCAACCTCAATCGTCATATATTTCGCCAGTTAATCAACGTCACAGTATAAAGAGAGTTAATTGGAGAGAATGCAGAGCTTTTTCCACAAAAATATCATCATACCAGAGTGATATCATTGACCTAACCTACGACCAGGTAGTCACTACGATGGGATCAATTCCGTGTCAACTTGCTCCACTGTTTAAGTTTAACAAAAAATGCAAGAACCTTTGTAGATGGGGGCTTTATTTCAGTCAGGTACCGAAGCTTCCTGAGTTCATTTGACAATTTTCCCTATTTATTGGCCACGTAGCAATCGGATCTAATGATATAGAGTAATGAATCTATCATTGGATTCTATAATGAGACACAGACACACAATCATATCAATTTATTTGTCAGTATGCGGCAAGGAGACTCTCGCTAGGACAAGGTATTTGTCGCTCTTATATGAGCCACCTGTCAAAGATACTCAAATATAGTGGGTTGTTCAATGTCATTATTCAAATACAAAGAAATGGATGAAACAAACACAATGAAAAATCGTAAATGTGCAATCAATGGCAGTCGTTATGCATTGTTGTGGGATAAAGTCATTGATCTCCATGTTAAGAAAAACATACACCACAGCGAGGTGATATTTCGTGAGATATTGGTCACAAATTGAATGAAGAGAGGACGCAACATTTCGATATAAGCTATATATATTGCGTAACCCTTTGTAATTATATAAGCTATAACTTTTAATGGTCTTCAAAGTTCCGATTGATCTGGTTAGCACAGTGCTGATTGTCTTTATTTAGGTCAAACAACTCATTTAGGTAAGCAACCTATGGACTAAATTTGCTGTTTTCGAGGATTTTCGCTGTGAAAATATATTTTACCTCAACACATGCGCTGCCAAACTAATTTTTTCTGAGAGAATAGTCCTCATGAGAAAACATACCTTGCTATGACAGGTGATTGCCATACGTGCAAGAGCATCACAAAACTTTATTCCTGAGTGCGAACCCCAAAAAAGGCATATAAGGTGGAACAAAGCATAAGACCGAGGAGTGTATGGACAAAAGCTGTTTAACACATATAAGCACTAGATATAAGTCGTGCAAACAAGAAGTATGAATTCAGTATGATTGATGCCACTCCTAATAATGTGTCAGAGGGTAGGAACTTAGGTGTCATCATTGATCAGTCATTACAATCCAGCAAACGACGCAGTGCAGCAGCAGTTAAGACCAACAGAGTTCTGCGGACGAGCAGACGGATGTTCACTTAGCGCTCTCAGGAAGATTTTATCAAATGGCACACTACACTTGTAACGCGCCATCTACAATATGCAACGTGACATAGATTCATTACGATTAGTACAAAGGTGTGCTTGTAAGCTCGTAGGCGATATGTCTGAGGAAGGTTATGAACGGAGATAGCGCTTGCTAGTGCTGATATTTATGTAGACACGGATGCACTTACGTATATGCGCACAAGTCTTTGGGACATATGTGGTGCAATGTAGGCAATCAAATCAATTACGCCCATTAGTTCTCAAACGGACCGAATAACGATATTATATTCTATTTATCCACAGATGCCAGCAGACTCGACCCAGAACATGTTGTCAGAAAGCCAGATAATTTGTTATCGTAGACACAAAATGCGGGTCTAAGTATCATTGATTTAATCTTGATAAAGAACATTTGTTTTTGTTCACGCAGCTCTCTTTGGGCATGACATACCGTTAACTCCAATCCGATATTTACCATCGCACTTTTCTTTACTCGAATAATCGAACTATACGGACGTGTCTAGTGTCAGTGTCACGTTTCGTCAAAGTGTATGCTCCATGCATTATTTTATGCCAAGAAGATTATGAAGTTCCTCCTTAGGTGGATTTCTTCCAGCTCTTGCGTTGGCGACAGATTCATTTCATCAGACAGGGGAATTTTTAACGGCTGGTTAGCAACCATCCAAGGATGTACGCTACCCATAAGAATTGGACAGTCTTCAAAGCTCGCAGAAACTGTCAGTCGTCTACTCCTCGATCATGTAAGTAATCTAAATGCTGTGAAACAATAAAATGCAATCATCCTTTATCACCGGAGCAAATCAACACTAGACTTTACTCTACGAGATATAATTGGAATGCATGCATTACAATTGTGGGACAGCTGCGATGGATAAATGTTGACATTTATTCATTGATTTATGAACAAGGACGGATATATTTCACTTTGAATATAATCTGCAAAATGTACGCCGTGGCCTCAGCTAGTGTATCGAGCGCTGCAGAAAGATCAAGTAAATGAATTTCAGCTTGTACTTACATTAGTTCAGGGTCAGTCCCTCTGTGTTAACCCTCTAGCGTGTAATGTTTTCGTGTCAGAACAATTTACTCCGAGGTATTGGTTATATGATTTTGTTGACATGGAGTGAATATTTCACTTATTGTATCTGCTGAAGAGGACAGTTATCAGGCCAAACGACATGCTATCCAACCTTTCACATATCAAAAGACACCGGCCGCTTGTATATCGCATGAACTGCGCATAGCGTCATTAAGAATACAGTAGTAGTAGTTTTCCTTACTAATATTAATCAAGCTTTGCTATAGGACCTGTACATTGAATCTAACAAGCAGCGTGCCCAGAGAAATGTCTCTTTAGCTGAGGAGCACTTGCGTATAAATTGCCAATAATGTTTAACGCATCTATGTACCAGCGCCTACATCTTATGCACAGCCGGCTTGACACTGGATACGACTTAACATTCAATACATAATATGTTCACATTTAGACAGCAAAATATGTTTGCATTCGAGTACGTATTACAGCGGCAAAACAGACTGAAACTGGACTACATGCACTAGAATTAAGTACACTCTCGCCCTGCTGTCTACACCGTATGGGATCCACTGCATAGAGCAGCGACTAGCCGGTAGCACAACATACGCCCGATTTGATTACACCCTGTCCAGCCGCTATTTCTGTGGTAATCACAGAGCACCTGTTTCCACGACCACCTTTGGTACTACTTCCGTCCATGACATATTAATGATTTTGCGAAACTATGAACGCCTTGCTTCTTCAGCTATACCTCAGGTCTTCTCGTTCACACATACATTTGAAGAACATTGCATGGTCGCAATGGAATGAAATCACTAGGTGGATTTTTTTGCTATCGAATCTTAATAAATTATCTGCTCAGTTTATTCTGAATTTATCCTTTATCATTTAAAAATTTAACACGTAATTTTCATGGCATTAACTTCCAATAGTCGCAGGTGTTTGGTGAATATGTGATTTCTATTCATTTCTACTCTATGACACTTTAGTTTGTATGATTCTTAGAGAACAATGTTCTCGACCATCAGTGATGACAGTAATGTAATCGTCCAAGTTACGGTGTCAGTCTGTCTGTATTGTGTAGCCTAAAGCTCCTTATGTCTAGACATACCGTGGATGCTGGCGGTTTGCGATCCATGTTATGAAGATATAAGACCAAAAAAAATGTGCATTATAGTGGACCATTCTGTGCATTGCATCTATTTAGGCCTAACACATTGTCTGATAAAAATGCTCATGATCAATGTTCCGATTAGCGATGGGTATTAATTGTATTCTATACAAGGATAGCTGCAAACCTGTCATGCGCCTACATTCCAAAAGAAAACACAAAAGGGTTGGCGCCAGTAAAAGCACTATGTACCGCCTATATTGTTCAACACCGCAATGCTTTTTATTATATTATAGATACGCAAAGACTGATTTGGACCTCGTTTCAGTTATATATCAAGTTTGATATCGCAGGAAATCTTGTGATTATGGCAGATTATGGGCCAAGCCTTAAGAACAACCGACATGCGCACAAAACAATGCAGAGACTTATGTCAGAGTGTGGATGAGTAATCAGCAGCATTTGCAATGTTTGAATTTGATTAAGCGTGAAGCGGATGTAAATGATATCATGAAATATCAGGGTTGACTCATACCGTCGACCGCATATCACCATATCAGAGGCTTACCTCAGTGCAGTTAGCATATGAGCCAACCGCACGGGCAACTGACGGCAGAACATAAACCAAATTGTTAAAGATTAGTATGGTGATTTTATCGGACGCTCTTTTATGGCTATATTCCTGAAGTATATCAATTATGTTTGTCACAGTATTAAATAAATGTCGAACGTACATTTGGTGTTGAAAGTTTCAGTTCTCGCGCCGGTTCAACGTTAAGGCTCTACATTGAAAATAAATCATTTTCCAGCTGCCGTGGCTTTTGTTAAACCCATGTGTTGCTAAGAGATTTATTTCTTTGGTCAAAGCTGCTAATTACCAGTTGGTTAGTAGCCAACCAGGGACGTACTCTAGTGGAATGAGGATGGGTGGTCTTATTAGTTAAACTCACTTGCTAGTCTTCTACACCTACAACACGCTGATATCTAGGCAATGTAAACCAATAACCGCAGTCATCATTGATCACGCATTTTAATCAACATCTCGGTAGCAGAGGAAAGAATGCAAACAACGTGAGAACATGTCAAAGAATTCCACATTGCACCGAAGCCAAAATAAAATTAAGCTGTCAAGGAAGGAACGGTATAAAACTGATACATCATCAAAACGACATATCATAATCTAACATTGACCTCGGGACATATAGCTTGTTTACTCTGACTAGCTGTATAGTGTATGAGAAACACATGCCCGTCTTCAGGTAACGCTACTATGAACTCAACAAAAGTACATGCGACTGTTGATCCAACTTCTCATGTACCTAGTCCTTTAAAGACATGAAGTCTTCTAATTGATCGAGGCTACCACGCCCCAAAATTCCTTGTTACTTTAAAAGACGTTAGGACAAAATACCAAGCTGCTCAAAGATGGCGTTTGCATATATGTTCTAGAGCAAAAGAAGATGTGTGTGTTGTTTGGTCAACAAACATCCTAAACGCTGCCTATCTCACAATTTCGCGATAATTACCTACCAAAAGGCTCAAACAGCAAAACCGCACTAAATTTGTTTTTGACAAGTCGTTAACTCGTTCTTCGAACGCATCACGCTTCAATAAAACGCAAACATTTGCTAGTCGTCGCTGTGTAAATGCCCATATATACTATATAAAGCTGCATAAGTTGACAATTACAATTGTGACAGAAAGACAAAACGATCATTGTTGTTACACACTTCCCTGAACAGTTGATGGCTTTTTTTCCCATCGAGGTAAATGCTACGTATTTGCCTTTTGGCTATTTGAACAGGGTGTTAACCAAGATAAATCAAGATTGGATATCAACATCATTTGTGACAGAATATCACCGAAATGTTCACGTATAGGAATGTGGAAATCGAACGCTCACAAATGTACGTAATATTGCGTGCAAATATATGATACTACATAGTTAAATTGGAAGCTTTATCTACCAAATACGGTACCAGCTTGCTCCACTGTTTCAAGTTGCAAACAAAAGCACCTGTGTAGACGAATGAGACTTCGAGTTACTCCAGAATTAAATCTTGAGTTGATTGGTTTGTGAGAGGACAATTGTTCTCTCAAATTAATTGGGCCCTGTGTTGATTTAACACACATGAATTTTGTTGTTGGTCTAGCTATTGTTGACGAATAAATGGACTGATTGTACATCTCCACGTTAAGAAACACATGAGAAACCCTAAGATATATGCACGAGGCGCATGTACATTATATATGCAATACTATGCAAATTATGTGATTAGTTAAAAGAGTTACACGGATATCATGCAATGCATTCGATGCATAGATGTTCTATGAAATATAAATGAGAAACTGATTGTATTGTGATAGATTTAGTAACTGATTAGATATAGATGCTAGAGGTAGCTATCCTGTAAGACTATTATGTTTGATGTTCCAAACTTAACTCAGTCACAAATCACACCATATAATGGTAACAATTGGGGTCACATTTCACCACAAAGGCAAATTCATATTCTTAAGAGTTTCAAATGGTTCGATACTTCAATGTACAACGATGTCATATCTCGCGCGTTATTTGCCAGATATTGCTTCAGGAGAGGAAGGGGTATTTGGATATAAATTATATCCCCCCTTCTTTGATTACATTGGCAATAAGTTCATGTGGTCAGCACTGTGTAGATTGTTTGTATGTAATTCAAACACGTTGTCAGACAAAATTGCGAGCAACATACTGGCTAAAGTAGCTGTTTTTCATGGTTGTCTCTCTGTGCAAGTATATATTAACATGTATAACCTGACTAATTTTATCTAAGAGGGTGGTCACTATGGCAAAAATTGACAACGTTATCAGTGGTGAATGGCAATAACATCAATGACGTCCACAAAATGGTCAAATGAGATTTGACAAGAATTTGTATACACATAATCATCAATACCTTGCCACGACTACGCCTCATTAAATGGTTTGTCAAATCATTGCCAACAACGGAAAAAAATGCCTTGTACAGGAAGAGCCTTCATCATATATATTTGACATCATCATGGAATTCACTTTTTGGAAACCGTCAGATATGCCTGTTGGTTCATGGTGCTTGTTAGCACTGTGTAGATTGCCTCTATTGAGATCAGACTCGCAGCAGTTTTCGATGTTTGTCTCTCTGTGCAAGTATATTAAAGCATGTATTACCTTACTAGTTGCATCTAAGAGAATAATCGTGATGGCAAAACCCGACCTTGTTATTAGTGGTAATTGGATTTGACAAAAACTAAAACTTGTATTCATACAATCATCTACTGCAGGGGCATTGCCACGACGATCGTGATTGCCAACAAGATGGCAACATGCCTCGTACAGAAAGATAATTCATCACGAGGCGCATGTTTGTGTAACAATAAAAGGTTTTTCCACTTCAAGCAGCGGCGCTCAAGGAAGTTGCTTGGAAATAGGGAACAAAACCGACCATTTAAGCAAACAATTAACTAAGCCAATATAGCTGCTTATAATAATGCACAATCTCATCACCAATACGAAGAAGCGCTCGCACGTTATTATTGCTATAGCTGCACGTTCAGTGCAATCGGCCTAATACCCGATATTGTCTAATATTCAGCCAAACAATTATAATCTATTTGATTCATATAGCGTGCTATGGGAAACAAAAGTTTTTGCACTTAAGAATGTATTTTAACCGATAATTTGATGAGGATTTGACTGAATAAAGTAATGTCAAGTACTCTAATGCCCGATAGACACAGCCCGTTATTGTCTAAACCTGCTTCGATGAGATTTACAGAACACGACTCAACACGTAGCACCACATACACCTGGATCAGTTCGATTAAGTTGCTTTCTGGCAAGCCATAAGCTCTCCGGATATCATACGTTTCCACAATGCCAATATTTGTAGCGCCTGCATTTATGTCATCAATGACTAGCTTTGTGCAAACAGTTTTTAATCGTTGAGTTATTTGATGACGTTCCTTACATATTATCAAACTAGTTTAGTTAAAGTGATAACTTCGGAATCGTAATAACAAAAGCAATTCAGTCTATGCCATGCGATAAGAGTCATTTCTTGCTCATTATTCACTAAGAAGGATGATCATTGTCCGTTACTTGAATATGGAAGCAGCTCATTGACTTTACGGCGCAGTTATACCTGATGTAAATAATTATTGTTTGGGTCCTCTTATGGTCGAAATTGAGGTAAAAATGTGAAATACAACGATTAATATTTGCTAATCGACCAGCAGAAGATTTCCTTATCGCACACGTTGATGTGGTTCGATTGTGATTCATTGAGCAACCAGCAGACAACTGCCCCCTCCAAAGGATGGTCAAGTTTGTGTAATAATCTTGTAGAACAGCAAGCATAACCATTACGGGCAGATGTGCAATAATCTTCATCGTCTCTGTGCATGTGCAGACACCATTTCATTATATTGTGCGTAAAGCCGTTGGCGTAACTTTTGAAGCCCTGCTTTCTTGAAGTGTAATCATATAAAGGACACAAACACCTGTTGTTTATAAAGAAAATCTGGAAGCGTTAACGTCGCAACCACACAACCAGTACTCGAGTAACAAAACACAGGAAAATCTGCAAAATAGTGGCATAAATGTGACCACCAAGTCCGATAGATGTCACTTAAGCTTGTTGTCAATTTTATTCCTAACACCTATGAGTGTGACCGCGCTTCTGGTCAGGTCATCATCACTTGCATGCCAGTATGCTCTGCGGATGCACGCGTTGTTTATAACTGCGCCGTCAGCTGCTATTGAATGTTGATTGCAACAGGACCAGTACGTAGTGTATTCCAACTGGATAAACGATAGCTTCCATTGGACAATGCTTTAATAAATATGTATAAATCTTTGCACACTGTGGTTCTGTAGCATCCATTTATACATTTACGTCTGACTACCATGTTTTGTCCGGTGTATTGCATATGTGGACCGCGTTCAGAGGTAACCTTGCCCTTGCCAGATATGTTTTACATGTAATACCGCAATATCCCTCGGAATAGCATCCTTTAAAATATATAAAGTGTTTAGAGCCACTAAGCACTACCTTACAGTTTGAATATTGATGGGTAAATATCTGTCAAAACAACAGATGCTTGCTTGCAATCTGCCTTTGTGGGAAGTAAACATAACCATAAACTCACATCAGCTAAGAGTCTTTAGCTTGCAAGTTTTCTTTTTGGTTGACTGCGTAATGCAAATTCCATGCCCCTGGACAGGAAACGAGTGCTTGCTTAATCGCCAAGGGACAGACTACATTGGGGATGTGATCGTATCTGATGCAGAAGAAACTTGACAGCCATGGAGGGATGTGGCGCCAATGCATATTGCCCCTCTCATTCCAGACACTTTGAGTCCGGGAGCGCTGCTTGCGGGACCATCCACACAAACATGCTGGTTTGCTATAAGGATACGCGCCTTATTTCTAACTGCGCCATTAACTACTGTAGTATGTGGATCGCTATCGGGCTAGCTCATTATGGATATATATTGTTTAATCAGTTCGTCGTTGTGCATGTCCACCATTACGAGTATCAATTCACTCTAACTGTGAGGGTCCCAGAATATGACAATGACCAATATCAGTGTATTAATAAGTTTTGTTTGTCACAAAGTAAAATATGCGAGGAATTAATTATTGTGGGGATAAGAGCGATGAACTAAGGCCTTGTGGTGAGTGACGGCGTGCAAGCCACGTGTTAATACATTATACTTGAATTACAATTGATTTGTATTTAGTTCTGACGTTGGAAGTGTCTTTGTGGAAGCTGCACCAGTAACACGCTTACCACACTTTAACTTTACGTATCCCCACTCTGTACGTAGCTGGTACTGAATCATTCAACCAGAGGGTTGTTTAATATATGAGGCAGTCCATTATCCTATATATTGACAAGATAGGATTTTGATATGTATCGGATCAGCGCAGGTGTTCACACAAATAATAGTTTACTTGGTTCAAGCAAGCTATGTGGCGGCAGTCTGCCATCACCTGTGTTTGTAAATATCTTCCATCTTCTTGTACACCGACCGCTTGAAATGCAGATTATATAGGAAAGCGTCAGGACAGGACGATAAACTGTAATGCAGTTTAGATTAGCAATATTATAAGGAGGGAACAATTGTACGCAAAGCGTGTATGAAGACAATCATAGGTGTAATGTATAATTTATTCATGTAATGTTTTTCAAGACAGGGAAACCAATAAAGTATGAAAGCTTTCGTACAGGTTGAAAAAGTGTTCCATAAATGATCCTAAATGTGATTAGCAGGAATTGGTGTATTGCTTTCAATTGTCATGAAACATTCTGAGCAGTATGTCATAATCGCTGAAAATTTCATTTTACGCAACGGCTAACCTTTACTGTAAAACTCATTCCATTCCCCCAATTAGTTCAATCATACTAATTCAACGAAAACAGCTCGCATTTATCAAGCATGACATCCAATTAGTATTTGGCTATTTGCTGTCAAGGGCTGGGCAATAACGGAAAACAAATATCTAACATGTGATGTATCACCACATGACAATGTCACGGCATATGCTAGTTCAACAAGGTAACTACCAGACCGCCATACATAACGTATTTCTATTCTGCTTTATTCTATGATAAAACTCCAACCTCAAGAGCGATTGTAATTTTACCTGATGAAAAACTGGCACAATGCAAGTCAAATGCCGTTAATAAAGAGCATATGCAACTGTCAAGACAATGTTTAATTTTTTTGATACAATTAAGGGCAAATACGGCTCGTCCTGATGCTCGTCCGCTGCACCTAAACCCATAAAACAAAATCGGGAAATTCCGCAACGGATTTCACCTGTAGTTAGTGTTGCTGCCGTGCAACAAAATATAATTCCTCTAGATTAACCATGTTATATTTCGGAAACCATTGGATATTGGGGTCAATTAAAGATGATCCCGCAAGATCAAGAATAGCTGACATTGGTGACATAAAAACAAGTTCCTACTCTAAAAGGTATCAATGCATTCAAAAAATACATTGCAGTATTCGTGTGTTGTGCCCGACAAGGTACTCATTAATGATTAGCCAATTGCCGTCCAGGTATGTAGGCTAGGCACAAGAGGATGCCTGTTTTTAATGCGCATATCACATCAGGCCGACCCCCCCAAAAACGTGACTGCACGTATACTATTCATGTGTAAATACTGCATATATGTATATATATATATATATATATATATATATATATATATATATATAAATATATATATATATATACACATATATATATATACATACATATATATATATATGCATATATATATATATATATTATATATATATATATATATATATATATATATATATATATATATATATATATTTATATATACAATGCATTCATATATGTACAATGCATTCATATATGCGTGTGTGTATGTGCATTGTAATTTTTATATCCATGTATATCTCTGAGCACATATGTATATGTATGAGTCGTTATGTAGGTCTTTACTTATCATATTCTAGAATAAATGCATTTCATTGTATCATGCTTCACAAAAAATCACAGAATAACTTGCTCTGTGTGACGAACAGCCTATTAGTTAGTAAAGAATTGGAATGATAGCTCATAGATATTAATCAAGGTCGTCGTCGCCCGAAGAAAACTCAAATATCTTTACCTGTATTTTGTGTATTTGTCATAACAATCATGTCACTCCAGTGTGGCAATCAGGCCAGGTGATATACGTTATCTGTGTAGCCAACTCGTCTAGAAAAGTTGCATTTTAGTACGTCTGCAGGCAGCCTTAATCGTGTGAGACTCGTCATATATGCTTTGGGACAATGCATTACTTGACCTGTGAAGCAGCAAATTTGAAGCATCACAACTGCCATCATTGCATCCAAATGCATTGTCACGTGCTGTAAACGGCTAAGCTTTATGACAAGGGTGGACAGGAGCGATGTAATTTACAACCCCATGCAGCGCATACTTTAGCTGTTCACATGCAGTACCGTGTTATTTCAGTTAATCATATTACTCAAGCGACCGGGGAAGGCCAATATAATGATAGACAGAAAACAAGATCATGTGTTTAATACTTCACTATAACCTAGGGTTTGTATCATTAAGACCCAATCGGCAATAAAATCTAAAATTGGTTCAATCTCGACATATAAATTTGAACGTATGCCCAATATGTAAGCTGGTAAATAATACATATCAAGGTGCTCCTGTATTTTCCTGATTGGAACATTGTAACGTGTTAAGTTAACACGTATCAGCGTCATTATTGGCACTCTACGTCTAGGTGAAGCACATGAACCTACGATTAATCTTTACAAAATAATGCAGTTGCGGTCTATCCCAGTCAGTAGGTTATAACATGGTAGTAATAGCCAACTGACTAGGGCTGTACATATAAAATAAGTCAATAAACCGCAAGATATTCACAAATTAATATTCAGAGGCAGTTATATGACACGTAGTACGACAGTTGAACACAACACCTTGTAAAACAACAATATGCGATAATATATACCTGAAGGGTATAGATATAACGAGTATGCTAATGATCATACTATTATAGCTGTACCTGCAATAATGACGGCTACTAAGTACGGTATGCGTCCAGACAATTACAATTCGACGACAATCATTAGCCCGGCGGCTCAACTTTTAAGGTTATATAAATGAGGAGCACGTTGAAAATTTACAAAACATATGTCGTCCGTATTTATACCTGAATCCATGCCGCATCGTTTATTTATTCATCAATAGATTGTTTTATACGCCCGGTAACACAGAGCTTCTTACGTCGCATTTTGCCTCAATTTTACATTCTTTTATCAACCTGACTAAAACGCATGGAGCTTTTCATATTGATTAATTTAGATGCATCCGAACATCTAACAAATGGGTAACCTAGTGGTTGCAGTTTGCGTGTTCAATATTTAAGTAAGTTAATTGCTGGAATTCGCCATGATTGGTTTACGTTGTGTCCACTAAACGACACACATTCCCTGGGTCATCCAGACAGTACAGGGATTTTTGGAGCCCGAACACCAACAAACATGCACTCAGTGATTCTTGCTGCACACAACATGCATTAAACCTTCTCGCAATATCTGCAAGCTGAGCTGGCCGTTAAGCCGCGAGTTGTTTTCGTAAAAACGAAGCGGGGAACGAGTTGGCTTGCAGTGGATTCGAATCAGGAATAGTTTGTGGGATGATAATGGTGGGGTGGTGTTTTTCATGCGATCGAAGCAGTTATTCACGATTTGGCGAGTGTACCCCGTCGTACAAGGTATTATGCAAATATAAAACCCGTCGTACGTCGTAAGCAGAATTAAAGTGGCTAAAAACTGCTCAGCTGATTTCTGATTACATGCAGCAACAACTTCACGCGTTTGCACGGTCGAGCGTGTGATTGTCGCTCAGGGACCATTCATTGCATTTGCGTTGTCAACGATCGATGGGAAATCCCTGGAGAAAATCTCGACATACTGAAAAAAAAATAAATTAAACCCGCTGTACAGATGGAAAGAGATAATAATTACCGATCGTGCAACACCAATTCCCCCCCAATAAAAAAGACCCCGTCGTAAAGTTGAAAACCATCGGCCAAACAAAACCCGTCGTACAATATCCAGATATTCCGTCTCACTGACATTTCGCACCGGACGTCCACCGGTCAATCAAATAGTGTATACATACCCAAACACACACACACACACACATTTATGTATACAAACAGGTGCTCTGCTTGTATATATATGTAAATATTTATATATATATATATATATATATATATATATATATATATAGATATATAGATATATATATATATATATATATAGATATATAGATATATAATATAGATATATAGAGATATATATATAGATCTATATATATATATGCATATATATATGGTATATATATATATATATATATATATATGCATATATATATATCTATATATATATATATACATATATATAGATATATATATATATATATATATATATATATATATATATATCTATATATATATATATATATATATATATATATATATATATATATATATATATATATATATATATATATATATATATATATATATAACATTTGATATCATACAAAAGATGTTGTGTAGGTATTAAAACCTGATGAGTCTCATAAGATAAGACATCCTGCAAAAACAATATAATGCACACTTATAGGCGACCGCAAAACAATAAAAGTTCGCAATTGCAGCGGAACATACACAATACACCGGTCATTTATGTATAAAATAAGCCCGTTGTATTGTCGGAGCCTCAGCATAAGGATTTGCAGCGCTTTCGGATTGATTATTAACGTTATAGTTTTGCTTTAAATACCGCCAGTAGAAGGAGATTCATGAGAATTCTCCCAGGCTATGTAATCTCTTCGGTGGCAGGAAATATGGCCAAAACCGATCCAAGGTACAAACATATAAGAAAAGTCGGGGAAGTTTTCTTTAGATGATGCTGCACATGGATTGTCCCTCTCTCTCATTTCCGCATATAACGAATAACGGGTTGGACGCGAACGCCGCCGAAAGCTCGTTCTGTTCCTCGTTTTGGGTGTTAGCACCATATCTATCTTCTTTAAACAAATATCAACTCATCCGCCTAACAATGCCATAATTGTGTTTTATTATAGGAAAGCGAGTCAATATTTGGCTGAGCTTCTTTTGGAACGCCGTAAACTACGCCTGAAAGCACCGATCCAAGGTACAAACTAAGAAAAGTCGGGGGCTTTAGATGTTCATACTCGAGGCTAAAGAACAGAATATTGCGGTGCATATAACGAATAACGGGTTGGACGCGAACGCCGCCGAAAGCTCGTTCTGTTCCTCGTTTTGGGTAGCACTTGTTCCTCTTCCTGTTAGCACCATATCTATCTTCTCCATTTCCGGTAAACAATATCAACTCATCCGCCTACAATGCCATAATTGTGTTTTATTATAGGAAAGCGAGTCAATATTTGGCTGAGCTTCTTTTGGAACGCACGTAAACTACGCCTGAGCACTGTCACACTGAGGGCGTTCATACTCGAGGCAACAGTTGCGGTGCATTTATTACTTGATTCGTGGTTTATATGATGTCAAGTTCAGCGTATTATACGGCTGCGGCGCATTAAAGGGTGACGGTGAACTACAATTGATTGATTGATTAACACTACACTCACATGTACGGAATATCTAGCAATAATATGGGAAATGTAGAACTCATGAAACGAAACGGCGATATATTACCAATAAATCACAAGTAATTAATCCACACAATGAATATCTCTCCATCTATCAGTGTGGTAATCATAATATTGTGTTTAGCAATTTGTTATAGATAAAGCTAGCGTAAACACGGGTCATATGCTTTGTTCTGTAAACATATCGATATTTGTCGTACAAATATAGCAATTCAATTAATGTAAAAGGCCACCTTTGAGCCAGATAGTTGTACGCTAAACCCTATTTAAGGACTAGTGATGATAGCGATTTTCCTTCTTTGAAACATGATTGCTTTTGATCGTTTCTTTAATATTAGACTGGCGGTTATGGCACAAAGCCTGCATATGGAGTCGTCTTCTTCCTGGTTTAACCTTACAATAGTGGTTTACAAATCGTCTACTAGGACTTTCCGGCAACACCTGCTCTGGAGTCACCCACGTAGATTCCGACGTCACTTCACTGTCACAAACATTGCTGCGTCGCGTAGCGTATAGGAGCATATTCTGTAGAATAAAATGCACCAAGATAAGGTCTTGACACATACATTGCCATAGTATCTAATAAAAAATGGCGAGTTCGCGGTGAAAACTCTCATAGTATGTCTTAGTTGAACAAGGTAGTGTAAAATGATATCCTGCTACAACGAATATTATACTTGCAGCGATGAGAAATAGGACAACACTGCCAGGGAAAAGAAAATCAACCCTTGTACGCATGTATGTATATGCTCGAGTATGCATGTATGTATGTATGTATGTATGTATGTATGTATGTATGTATGTATGTATGTATGTATGTATGTATGTATGTATGTATGTATGTATGTATGTATGTATGTATGTGTATGTATGTATGTATGTATGTATGTATGTATGTATGTATGTATGTATGTATGTATGTATGTATGTATGTATGTATGTATGTATGTATGTATGTATGTATGTATGTATGTATGTATGTATGTATGTGTATGTATGTATGTATGTATGTATGTATGTATGTATGTATGTCTGTATGTATGTATGTATGTATGTATGTATGTATGTATGTATGTATGTATGTATGTATGTATGTATGTATGTATGTATGTATGTATGTATGTATGTATGTATGTATGTATGTGTATGTATGTATGTCTGTATGTATGTATGTATGTATGTATGTATGTATGTATGTATGTATGTCTGTCTGTATGTATGTATGTATGTATGTATGTATGTCTGTATGTATGTATGTATGTATGTCTGTATGTATGTATGTATGTATGTATGTATGTATGTATGTATGTGTATGTCTGTATGTATGTATGTATGTATGTATGTATGTATGTATGTTTGTTTTCCCTTAGAATGGCTGATTTAATGATCATAGTGGAGGGGAGTTTTGCTTTCTGTCACAATAATTACCGCTATCGATTTGGAGTTACGGCGGGCTTTTAATATAGCACCATTCCTCATTATCTGGTGCACCACGCGATCGTTTTCCCTCAGGAAGTTTTTGCAACTATCGTATACCCTCGTATTTTGTTATTACTTAATAAAGTGATGCTGCTGTAGGATTAAGCTATCTGTCACAATAATTACCGCTATCGATATGTATGTTCATATAATAAGACATTAATTGGAGAACAGGGAGTTTTTTTCTGTACGTGACTACAACGTGAATGCAAAATTTAATGGGTTATTATTTTATGTCCATTTTGTCTGTCAAAACATGGTTGCATGACGTGAGAAGACAGTTCTATGAAATGAGGCTTGTTAGTCATCACGCACGTGACAAAAATGGAAACGAGTACATCGAAGCATTTGTATTAGTACAGTGCCTTTTTCAAAGTCTTGCTTACACTCGGTGCTAAGTTTCAAAAGCATCTTTGTTCCAAGGACCTTTGACATCAGAATTTTCGTTACCTGTATATTAGGGAGCAGTCAATATGGACCGGGTTTCTGTATATTTTAGCCTAAGATGTTTCCTTAAGCTAAAATATGTCATCACAAGCTGCACGGTCTGTCTTTAAGAATCAGCACTCTCACAGCTATTAAAACATTAAACTGCAGGTGTTTTTGTCGCCAGCAAAAGAGTTGTAAATTTAAACTTATCCCGCATTAATGTTTGAATCTAGAGATTTATTTGATATTAACTACCAGTGGATTTTTACAAGGTTCCAGACGTGATCTATTGAGTATCAGTTTAGTGAATCGACGATAAATGTCGCGCTCGTATAGGCTAGGAGCTACTCCACATTCACCATGTATCATAGATGAAATTATCTCCTGCTACATTTGATATGCGCGTTTTATTTACACTTTGAGCTAGTAGCAGTAGTGAAGCCATTCAATCAGTTTCGTCCTTTGCTGCCTTATCAATAGTCAACAACGTCTACGACATCTAGACAGTATAACAAATAATAATGTATATTAGTGTCTTTGAAATACACATCGAGTTGGTTAATATCTGTCACTTCTGTTGGAAACGCAACTGAAACATGTAAGCTTCGTCGTACGTATTTGTACCCTTTCTGATGTGTCTATGTCACGTTAAATGTATAGTGACTGCGTCGGACCGAGCAATATACTTCACGGTACAGTTAAAAAGATTTGTATTTGAACAAATTATGATGTGTATGTGTTTTTCGTCAAACTCATCCTTTGGGGTAGAATTGCCCATTCGTTTTTCTAACCTTCTTCTAACCTATAATTTATTCACATTCATCCCTCGCAATGTATGTCACAGTGTTTATAGATATCGTAATGGATAATGTCCTTATCATGTTTTCCTCTATCTGAGCAGACACTGTTTCGAGCCACTTCTCCAAATTCTTAAGAGCAATCTTTTGCAGCTTCCTATTTTCCATAAAACCAGTATTGACCCCGATGAATAAACCACATGTTCAATATTGATTCCATAATATTTTCATCGAAATGGTGTAATCTATATGGATTGGTAGTGTGATTTAAAATATTTAGATTTAATGCATCGCCATAATACTACTGCAAACTCATACGCCATGTATTTGCTCGTGCATTTCACGACATAAGACCAGTTTACCTTATACCATTACAGAGGAAGGAAGACACAGGGTCTTTGCTTCTAAGCTTTGATTTACCTTGGGGATGTTAATGTGGTGTAGAAAACATCACGTTTTAGCTCACTCGGTATTATGTGCCTATTGCAATTGACGTTGCAAAATCACACTTGAGAGCATTGTATTTATATGCTATGACTCGAAATGGAAAGGGTATATATATATATATATATATATATATATATAATATATATATATATATATATATATATATATATATATACATATATATATTTATGAATATATATACATATTTATATGTATATGTATATATATATTTATAAATATATATGCATATAATTATATGTATATGTATATTTATACATATATATATATATCTCTATATATGTGTATAAATATATATGCATATATATACATATACATATAAACGTGTAATTACATATACATAAATATGTTGATATATATATATATATATATATATATATATATATTCATGCATATATATATATATGTATATATATATATAAAATAATATATGTATATATATATATTATATATATATATATATATATATATATATATATATATATATATATATATATATACGTGTGTGTGTGTGTGTGTGACGATTACAACCATTTGACTACAAAACACTCATTATTTGTTGATTACTATTTCGACATAACATATCTTAAGAAAATGCTTAATGCACATAAAGTTATTATCGTCAATTTGTGTTCCATGTTTACATTTTGGTCCTCGCAGGTCGTTTGCGAATGGTCGAGATGCTTATTTATAAGTACAGATCCAACCTTTCATACCCATATACATTTTCGGAATACCGATATTTTGAAATCGCTTCCATTCTTTATTGATTAGTAAAATAGCATTTATTATAGATATGATCATTTTAAAACCATACGTAGCGGTTCGCTATATAATTCAATGTTTTTAGTCAAATGAATAATGGAATAAGATTAGTTTTTGGGTATAAAAACCTAAAATCCATCAATCTTTTTAATATTCAAATATTTATATAAAAAAATTTTGAAAAATGTTTAGACTATTTGAATTAAAGATTATACGGTCTTAGGTAAAGATATTGAAGTGTCAACTAATGGTTAATTGCCAATTTGTTTTTCGCTATGATATTCAAAACCAAAAGAAATATTATCTTTATATGCCCCCAAGACTAGCCTATCACATCCAAATGGTCAAACCGAAATATGTTCCAACATTTATAACTGAAATGTGCATTGAGTTTTTATAGACAAAGTGCTACAATCTTTCGTCGAACCAAGTCTACGAAAGGTTTGCGGTTTGTCAGCTAAAAGTGGCGTTTGGTAGCACATATATTGAGAAGTCTAATGGTGCTGGCTCTACATAACGTAATCCTTTCATGCAGTTAAAGGTACGGCAGAATAACACCGGGAATAAATACGTCACGTTGAAGCGACCTCACGAACAATAGGAATTGTAACGCAGTATTTTTCCCCATACTACTTCTATGGTTGACCCAGGTGTGCAAGAACGAATAATGTATATATTAAACGCGTTAATGTTGAGAAGGAACATGCATTGATAAAACACTGCTATGCACAGTAAAAGAAATACATCTCAAGCATAATAATAAGTGTGATGTACGTTATGTAACCAGGCATGCGTTTTCAGAACTCATAATGCAATTTATCTAGTCAGCAAAAACGCCCAAATGGGTTACATGCGTTTCTTATATACACACATTCATAAGCAAATATCATTTCATTTTATATCTGATAGTGAAATTTCAACGATTCTGTCGAATATTGTAAATGTTCTTCCTTCCACGGAGTTACACCCCTGGATGACTATTGAAAAGCTACAGAAAAGATATTGTATTCGGTAGACTAGATCTACCACGTGGCCTTATGTACAAAAATCATAGTCAAAAAAGAATTGTCCACTTTGTATTGTTATCATAGCAGACCAAATACAATTCGGGGGGCAATACGGTCAAGATTTCAGCAAAGAGTTAAGTACAGAAACAGGTCAATGCTTTAAATGTCAGGTAAGGAAAACAGTGCAAACTATTGTATGCATATACATAAAAATGTATATATACACATATGCACCCGACCCGCTTGCACAATAGTACCGTGCTGGACCTTCGTACATGTGGCTTGGGATTTGCAGCGCGTTGTTGGATAATGGTTTGTGCCAAGTTGGCGCTTGCTCTTAGGGGGAGCTATCCAAGCATCACAATCATCGTCATCCATCACCGTCGCGATATCACTTTTATGTGGAAGGAGACGTTAAACCCCAATATTTCCATTACTTTTTCATGTAACCATAGCGTCAAACGCGCCACAGTGTCGATTGGGTGGACTCTTAGGGGAGAGCTTATCAGTTTAAGCACACGTGATATGGTATTTCATTCCTTGGGACACAGATGGAAGGAAGGCCTGCGTCTTGCAAATGAGACTCTTATATTATCATCCATAATTGTTCTCAATATACGATATGGGCACCGTTGTGTCATGTTTTGTGTTATTTATACGTAACATTTATTAATTGTGAAACTAGGTGTGTAAAAATTGTTAATTTAGACAGACAGAGTGATTATGTCGTATGGCTGGAAAATCACCAAACAGCTTCAATTGCCTCTTTTTACAAAACACGGTATGTTGAAGAGATACTTATCCACAAAATTAACGAGCCACATAGTTGGCACGTTCCGCCAAATAGTCCATATCAAATAAATTTGATAGCCAGCGAAAATACAAAGACGAAAGTCTCGCTAATTAACTTTCTGTTCTGTTGACTCAGTTAATTCAGTGACCCTTGTATTTATTTGTTAATTATAATATACACGTCGTGGCGTTTGGTTCGAGTTGTCACCAGTTTCTTCAACTCATTACCAACGGTGGTCGTACTAAATCACCGTTATCACAACATTATTTATGGCATTTACGTCAATTCAGGCGATTTACAAGGGAGACAGCTGTATTCCGAGAGTGTTCAGGCGAGTCACTCCATATGTACTATGTGTAAATATTTGCACACGATAGCTTACTATAAATACACGTGCACTTAAGACCCCTGTGAATTTAAGATAGCCCTTGCCTCGTAGGAGATATAGGGCTTTGGGGAATAATCTACCTTAATGTCACGGAGAGTAATTATAGCTTATCAATGAATGCAGTATGACAATAAAACAATTGAAATAATTCTTTTGGGAAATAAGCCCACACTAGTGTGTATAATTATTGTACGTTTTTGGCTTGTCTGATCGAAATGGCTTAAAATTTTAATTACAAAAAATGTTTACATGCGTTTCCACAATATGAGCCCTTACCATTGACGGCACTGCTATCCCTCTGGCAGAAAAAAATTAGTTACTTGGAGTAACAATTTTAGTCCCAGTTTCTTAATTTGCCTTCAATGTGTATTAAAAGCCTTCAATCATCTTAACTGGTGACCAATGTGGACTGGAGAGTGGACAGGAACCTCTACTGCTGCTCAATCGGTGCAGTTCAAGTTAGACTGTTGCTCTTCTCTATACATATATTACCTTCCCTGTTTATTTGATAAATTGCCTTCATAGCCCTCTTATTCGTGGCAGACGGATACATCTTGCGGCCAACTACAATGAACTGTTGTCGCCCCGATGTACCCATCTTTCCCAAAGAAGTCCAAATGCATTCCGATCATTCGGCTTGCGTATTTGGGGGATGACCTAACTGAGTCAAGTCCCAATTTAGGTCAAGTGCGGATGAAAACATGCCGAAACTCTTTCCATGGTACTTGTAGATTACTAGGATCGGTACATCAATGTGGGTCAATAAGAATGTAATTGTGACAAGGCAAGGGAGGGCTAATATTGCCATATACACAGAAGATTCGAACGTGGAGACAGAGTGTTGGCTGCGGCTCCGATGGATGCAATTATATTCGAAATAAATTTACTGCTGCATGTATCTGTTCGTAATGGAGAGCTAAATGCTCTGTTAATTTTTCTAAGCCATATTGCCCATTATCTTTTTTTATCCCTGCCTGCCCTTGAGGCAACAACAGGATGTAATGAGAGAGCAGACGAGCTGATAGAATAGAGCTCAACAAGGGTGCGACTAAGATTAAAGTCATCGTTTATAGATCGTCAAATATGTCAAGCAGAAAAGGCAGGAACAGTAGGAGCACTCTATCCCAGACAAACTTGAGTTGTCGCACATCTGCAGTGATTACCTGTGAAATGCCGGTACCGTATGGGTTAAAACTATGTAACTCATGCTTATCTGCTGAGGAATGAAATTAATTTCTTGCCAAACAGCAAACAATGTTAAGCACCTTGTCATCAAATGAATGTGCCGATCTAATTCAATTCTTCCGTGTCGTGTTCTTTTTCTAAGAGACCATCCTTTATTGAAAAAATCGGTCTAAATACCGATATTCAATGATTCAATATGATTCATTGATATTTGGCGAATCATTTTCAATTCATGAAATATTGTTTACTCTATATCCATTCGTATACTCATTTCTCCCTACCTTTTTAGACACCATATCACTTGCTCGTTTTTTCGCATACTGCACCACCTTCGTAGGAACTACGTATATGCACTACTGTAAGTGTGCCGGTTTAAACCGATACTTACCTTGCACACAACTTATTATGCAGTTATTATGTCTTTGCAGCACAATGCAATATGATACAGCTTACAAATGTAATCTGTTTCCAATTGCGTGGTTACTCTCTCCATATATTTGCCGATATGTTGCACATTATTCATAAATAACCGACCTGCCTGCACCATCAGCCCATTGCTATTGCCTCAGCGTTAATACATTTGTCCCCTATTTTTAGACGAATCCACGTGTTTTATTCATACCGAAATTGCTTGCAGAGAGTGCGATTGGATACTTTTTTATTAGTTAAATTATCATGGTCTTTTTTCAACAGCAAGGATTGTATGAGGAGATAACCACCCAATGAATTTGTTTCGACAAAGGCCACCTCTACTCCCTGCCACACACAATGTTACGCGAGAAAAATCATGAAATGTGAGTTGGACCTACACATGCCAATGTCATTTCAACCTAAACTAAATCGCTCGTTCATTAAAACAAAGTGAGTTATATATTCAACGTTGTTCAGAGCAGCTCACATTAAATAATTAACTTGATACTAATTACTTATTTGACACTGATAGATGTATCAAAATAAATTTGATGAGCATTCAATCGTAGAGCATCAAAACTCTTTAATCTTACGAATTTTATCACTTTTGATGTAACGTTGACATTGATGTCTGTCATTGATGTTAACTTATCCAAGCAACGGTGGCAACATATTTGTGCAAAAGAAAACAAATGAAGCTTAACGGCAGCAATGTTATGTAGAAATATAGAAGATCTATCGAGCAATTCAGGCATCATTAGCTCCCAGCTGACATCCTGACATCTCCTGCAGAATATAAGTTTAGTGACATTTGCATGACATCCTGGTAATGCCCTGGAAGCAACCTACTATGTGTTGTTCCTCTGGATTGGCACAAGCACGCCATATGCAATTCACAATCATTAGTTGCTTGATTTTGAAAAATGCAATTTGTGGGGTGTGAGTAACGTCCTCCGTTAGCTTGTAATCAAATGTACGTAACAAATATATCCTGTACCAGTCCTTTTGTTAGTTAGTAGATAAGAAGCATTATATTTGCATTTCGGCTGTCTGCAGCCTTTGAGCATTATATGAAAGCTTGACACTAAATTAGCATCATTCGATCGCTACTAATCGGTTATTTATTAATCTTGAGTAATCTTAATACGAGGATCACTGAATGAGAACATATCAAACCAAACAATTTCAGCGTAAGTAACATCAATTTATATCTTAATGGATACAATTGTTCAACTTGGATTTGTTGTTGTGCTGACTTTGACACAACTGCGCTGAATGATTATGCTTGGAAACGCCACTTGAATGATGACCAACTAGCGCCTACATACAAAATTCATACTGCGCTTTCTAAATCAATATCGTAATACAAATTGCTGATAATACGGTCTTTTTTTCGTGCATGATATTTCTGAAGCTTGCTTGAAGCATATTGCCGAATATACAGTTCAGTTACTAACAGTTAATTACATGCTTTAATTATACATGTCTATGTCGTCTAGACTAGTAACCCACATGCTGTAATGTAACGTGATGGCAAACTGAACAATCACTTATAAATTCGCTGTTCATTGATTGTCTGCTTTTACTCGCTTTTTAAATCTGCCCGTTATATCACTCTTCATTATCTATGGTTGACGGTATGTACTTGAATTATTTACCGCATGATAGTAACGAAAGCCCCCCTTTCTTTTTACCACGATTGCATCGAGCGAGGTAACACACAACATCTTTAGCGGCTCTAACGTATCATTTTACTTGCGCTCATTATCAAGCCAACTCATGCTTCATGAATGGCCCAAAAAATTGTATGCATTAAAAACACAAGCATGAATGCTATGTGGATGTACAAGTGCGCCATTAAGCTGATCAGCTAACTGATGCAAACCTAATTGATGCAAGCCGATACTATGCATAATGAGAATATTCTATCTATTTTGCACCTGACACATTTGTTAATGGCTTAGATGAGAATGCGTTGTGTACTACATTTACTAGGAATAGAGACTTGAACATAATGTCGACAAATAAAAAAAAAGTTGAAAATATCAAGGATGGTTTTGGAGATTTGTTCTGCTGTAGTTCGTCACTTTTGTATGCACGGTTATTGCACCCAGTGCTAATGGATAAGAGCAGCATGTCAACTACATACATTGGGCACATGTGTGCGTCGTATTGTGCAAAACAGAAATAATAACAGGTTACCATTCATTTATACAGGATGTAACAATTGGCCTAATAGTATATGCCTCGTCTCCAAGCACAATGAGTGGATAATAACTAATTATCTTACGAATCATGGTGCAATTATGCTTGAGAGGTCATAGATTCGTGTAACAAAAGCGATCGAACCTTTTTCGTTGTGTGCTTATTGCGAAACGTATCATGATGAGCATGTATAACAACATGCATTTTAACATCTGTCTCATCCTATTGCAGCCCTTATCACCTCACAAGTAAGCTTAACATTTCATAAAGCGAATTGAAGGATTAAAATCCAGTCAGTCAAGCCATTAGCAATAGCCAAGTGCACGATAATAAGGTGATTATGGTGACACTATATTCAATTATCATGTGCGCAAATCTTATGGTTGATCATTTCAATAATGAATGAAAATAAACAAATGATTAAATTTGTATCTATTTCTTACTTCAAACAATGAATAATTGTGGCATCAGTTATGCGCGTTCGTCATGTGGTGACAAAATATCGGATCTATGAAAACTAAATCCGCTGTTTTTTGTACTACCAGTGTAACTGTTGAAAAATGAAATATTCTCAGCGTTATTATAACTTGAAACAACATACAGCGGGTGATTATCGGTGCAAATGTGAACTGAACGACCTTTTTCTTTTAGTGATATTTCCATATTCATCATTAAGACATTTACATTGTGATGCGAAACAGCCCGTATAGCTAATTGATACAATGCAATAATTAATTGCAACAAATATCACCGTTAGAAATATCGTGCAAGAAGCACACACACAATGTCGGTCAAACAAAATAGACGGTCAAACAATTCTAAGCAAGTAATGAAAGACTAAAGTGACGCATGAATCACGTCCTTAAATGGCATACTACCTGCTGTTCTTGCCCGTATTTGATCATCGTCACATATATTGCTATTGCAAACACTGTAAAGGTGGGGTGATAAGTGCACAAGCTTATCGACATAGATTGGAGAGTACAAACTATCGAGGTCAGTTTCAGAGTGCAATATCAGAATCAATACAATGTATAATAATTGGGGATATTTATGACGCCTAATGTCAGCAGACATTCTCCCGTTGTGGATATTGCAATAAATGAATATATTAGACTTTATGCCCTAATGGTTTATTGGTCACCATACAGACTAAACATGGAATATAACCAGGTTTATTATCACGCGTAATGGAGTGGAAGGATTCAACGAAGGTCATTACCATGTCTATTGCCAATCATTATGGCACGGATGGATCATCGCAACATAAAATAAAAGGGTTAATACCGACAGGGAATCCTAGATTATCATGAACGCAAGTGATATCAGCATAATACATTGGCGGTGCTTTAGTCACTAAAAATTGTATTGCCATTTTAGAAATGCATTGCTACGCTGTCGGATTTGATCTTGATTACATTTGAAGATTGTATAGGATAAACTTTTGTTATGTTGTTTTAAGACCAACTTCTGTATAATGGACGTTGTCATTTGCAAGGACATTGTTTCGTCTACTTTTTCACTATTATGTTATCAAACTTTCATAGTATTTCTGTGAAGTCACGACAAATGGAAATGCGTAAAGTGTTCAAAAGACACTTATGGATACAGCCTAGTAAACGCAGTCATTTTGACTGAGACCATGATGTAGTCCAGGGATCTGATATGATAATCTGCGAGATCACCTAATGACTTCGTGCTCTATGGTATAAATGTAATAATCCCCAAACAAATGAATGTCAGCCAAAACCCTGCCACGACGTTATATCCTACTGATGTGACATCATCCATTATTTGTCACATGCTCTATATGATCATAGAATACATTGAAACAGACAGCAAACGCCATGTGACAAATTGGCTTTCGTGCCGTATTTCTCAAATAATTACAGCAGTTTTATATAACTACGAATATCAGACTAGTGTAGAAAGAGACACGTGGTATAGCGTGGGGTCATATTGGGCACAATCGGTAAACGCATCATAAGTAATGAATTTTCTATTGGTTTTGACATCGATCGAGTCGCTCTTTAGCCGTCATTTGCTATTAGCGTGCTATTATAACTACAGAGCACATATTTTGCAAGGCACTGGGTACGTTGGTAAGTTGCATTACACATCCTACAATGTATCAGGTGTATTACAAAATAGTTACAGTTATTCGACGGCCTGATATTTGTATCGGAAATGAGCGCCTTTTGGCATTCGGAGCCGAACGATAGTCATTGAGCCAAACATATTGTATTTCATGCGCGCCGAACTCATGTTCTTTATAAACTGACTATAGTGGATGATGATAAATGAACATTGGAAATATGATGGGGCATACTCATCACGAATGGTACCGAATTTTCTGTTGCTATTTTGAATGTTTCAGGATAACAATGCTTTTACGATTTGGCTATATAACAATATTTTACAACACCCCAGCAAGCATAGACTGCATTTAGTTTGTCTGTGTATGGAGTATTCTGCTTGTCAGATGTTCGAGTTTTGACGCCATTTATATTCATAACACAACGTAGCGCACAGGTTTGCCAGTTGACGACGTGTGTTGATAAATTTGTTACCGTTTGTGAATAACGAATGTAGACAACTCCTGGCGCGATGTTGTTATATGAATGAATTAGTATAGCCGCCAATTATTTAATCAGACGGGTCCGACTAAACCATGCGTAAGCGGACGATAAATCATGTAACACAACATAACTATCTAGTTGATATTAACCCACATTGCCAACCTACATATAGAAACGTAGGTATGCATCACCTATTGATAGCCTATTAATAGCCTACGCTTTCATGTCGTTTCAGAGCTGCCTGTATGTGAAATTTGGTATTTGACATTTACCGAATATTTTGTTTAACAAACCACTATGTTACATGGATTTATGGAAAATGGTCACCAGTTCTGTCACACGTGACATGACATGTGTGCCAGAACTGGTGACCATTTTCTGGCCTTGTTTAATTTTCTATTACAACGATCTTCATTGTAGAAAAAACGCATTTAGAACTCAGCAACTGACAATGCGCAAACATTTATACAACGTCTGTTAGGATTGCAAGTTGAACTAATCTCACGTACAACATTTATTAAGTGGACTGGCAAATAATCCAAGTATTATGTCTAACATATCTGTGATCGTTTGCTCCACATTTGTGGTATTTCCAGCATAAATCATTATCATCAACATATGCATGCCACATGATTCTACCAATTCCTCCAAATAACACGTGCAATCATATATAATTTGAGAGGTGGACATAAGTATATTATCGGCGACTTTGAGATTATAATGTCTTACAATTGTGCAAAGTCTTTTTTGTAACCTTTACTTGATTAAATGGCTCAGGAATAAAAAAAAAACTGCAATTGTCTCTTGTACATGACTCTTAGGTGCAACCAAAGGATGTGATATACGAAGCTTCTTATGCTCCTCACGACGAACTAACACTCCGTGAAGTAGTTGTCTATGGTTCTGCCAAAGCACGGTCAGCCATATGACCCAAAGGAAAATTGGCAATAAATAAATAGTAAATTTCGAGACATTGTGTATGAATGCGTCTGTATGTTTTATTTCGAATATTCTCTGCTAGTAATATGCGTTGATACATTGCATAGTAATATTGCATTCGTATATGTATTTGGCAATACGCTAAGATTATAACATTTCAATTATTCTGAGCCAAGATTATAATGAATAAACTAGATGCGCATATGTTGACAAACCTTAGAAGAAGTCAGTCAACCGTACATTACTCAAATTATCTCTTTTGGTACTCCATGCTTAATTTAGGATACAATCAGCAGTCAGCCTTTTGAAATATAGCAAAGCCGTTTCATGATTGAATGCGACCAACCGAACAAACAACACGGAAAACCGTACTGCATCGTATGCATAGTGATGGCGAAATAGGTATCCATTGACCTTTTTTTATAAAGAGTGAATATTATCACAAATACATTCCGATATATCGTACCAACCAAACGTATATATATCCGTACATACATATTCGTTAGCATTGATATATGTGTATTCATTACACACACACACACACACACACACACACACACACACACACACACACACACACACACACACACACACACACACACACATATATATATATATATATACATATATATATATATATATATATATATTTATATATATATATATACACTTATTCTTGTATACATATATACATGTGTATGTATATATATATATAGATGTTTATAGATGTATACTTAAAGAAGTATATATTTTAATATTTATATATATACATATGTATATACAGTAACACACACACACACACATATATAAATATATATATATAAATAAATATATTTATATATATATATATATATATATATATATATATATATATATATATATATATATATATATATATATATATATATATATATATATATATATATATATATATATATATATATATATATATATATATATATATATATATATATATTTATATATATAGAGAAGCCCTCATTGTGGACTGATATCTTTTGCAAATTTACCCTTGGGGCGCCAGACCCCAAAGTAAGTTGAACTTGTGAGAGCCCTTACAATATACGAATGGATAGAGCCCAAAAACGTGCGTCAAGTATACATGAATGACACATACTCAACATGCTGTGATGAATATTGCAATTCTAGTGTTTGAGGCGAAAAAATAGGTCAGCATAGGCCTTACAGCATCGTGACAAGGATGCTAGGTTTTTGCAACAATTATTCTATTTTGACAGTAAACTTCATAATCAGTTTCATGAATTCACTTTGTTTAGCTGCCTTGCGCAGCTAAGAGTTATCTAGAATATGTCGGAATTACAATGATTTTAATATATTGTTGAATAGTAGGTTTTAAGTAGAAATATCTGGCTATGCAACCAAATCTAGCATTTCAACGGCAAGCTATGAATGAATTGATTTTAACATTTGTCAATACCGAATACGATTGGTTTCAATTTCTGCACGTACAAATGAAAATCAGCAGGGATTGAACTGCTAAATTCATTGACTGGAAAGCCAAATTAGTTATAGCAACACCAGGCATATCATATCAGGTCCCCCCTCTCTCTCTCTACTCGCGCCCAGAGGCTCATATCACCGCTTTTGACGTGCTGTAGGTTGATGCATAAAGAAGCAGAATGTAAGGTGTTCCCGATTGCTCAGACGAATTTGCGTAGGTATATTTTCGAGCATGTAGCTTGCAATAACTAATTGCGGGTTTGTTTGTATGAAGCAATGTAAACCGTGACTTAAATAATCTAGCCCCTTATACATCCAAATAAGCGCTAAATTAATGATCTTTTGAATAGTGAACTGTCTGCTTTTAAAAGTCCCAACAAAGTGGTCGGCTTCATCACTCAGGGGCAGACTACATTGCGTAACGACACATCATGTCTTGCCAATATGTACGTATCTATGTATGCATGCATTCATATATGTTTGTATGTAGGTATGCATTTATGTATGTATGTATGTATGTATGTATGTATGTATGTATGTATGTATGTATGTATGTATGTATGTATGTATGTATGTATGTATGTATGTATGTATGTATGTATGTATGTATGTATGTATGTATGTATGTATGTATGTATGTATGTATGTATGTATGTATGTATGTATGTATGTATATATGTATGTGTGCATCTATGTATGTATGCATGTATGTATGTACGTATGTATGTATATTTATAGGTATGTATGAATGCAGGTATGTATGTGTATGTATGCATGTATGTATCTAAGTAACTAAGTATGTATGTATGAACTATATATGCATGTATTGATATATGTATGTATCTATGTATGTTTATATGTATGTATGTAGCTTCCATGTATGTTTACACGTATTCAGGCTTTTATGTATAAATATATGCATGATTGCATGTAAACATATATGCATATATATATATAGATAAATATATATATATATATATGTACATGTGTCTTTATACATTTATACATGTATATATATATTTTATAAATATTTATGTTTATTCATCTATATATATATACTTTAAATATATATATATATATATATATATACATATATATATCATATATACATATACATATTCATATATATATATACCAATATACACACACACATAAATATATATACATATATATGATATATATATATATTTATATACTTATATAAATATCTATAAATATATATGTCTATAGATTTATATATATATACATATATATATATATGTGTTATACATATATATATATATATATATATATATATATATATATATATATATATATATATATATATATATATATATATATATATATATATATATATACAAGTTATGTACAACAAATATAGAGATGGCCACTTAGATTTTGTATCAGCGACAAGCGCATATTTATTTATATATATATATATATATATATATATATATATATATATATATTATATATATATATATATATATATATATATATATATATATATATATATATATATATATATATATGTATATAAATATATATATATATATATATATTCATATAGATTAATTGAATTGCCCACAAATCGTTCCGAAAACTGGGTTTATTAGCGGGGATCACATGTGGTGATTTCTAAGCTTCAGACCCTAGCACCCGTGGGGCGCATAAAAGGAGCTATGTGTTAACTTCCAAGGCCGCCCTCATCCATGTTATTGCCACACATCGGCCTCTTGCATAATCCCAAGTCCCTTTGAATGTAATGAGCCCTACCGAAAGAGGATTTTGATCTTGTCGACCAGGAATGCGTTCCATAAGACGCATGGACACTTTTATCGTAATATCAAATTTGTCCCTTTTTTATGCCCCATTATACACGATACATTGTATTATCGCGGTTGGATGGGATGAGATGTTAATACGGTCGAACACATGGCACGCTGGCATGGTAGCATACATATGATAATGATATATAAACAATAACTGTGATACATAAATTTAAACTATAGTGCTACATTCAACGGAAAAAAGAGATAGAACTGTTACGATACTAAAATATCTTGTATCATCAAATAAATCATTTCATCGTCAAATTCATCAATCATAATTTCATTGTTTTTAACACAAAACAATGTATTTAAGATACAGACCAAAGCATTCTGTTCATCTGTTAACGACTCTTTCTTGATAATCTGTGTGATATTGAACCCCACCTCATTATGTACATTAATGTTGTATTTGTGTCTAAGGTAAGCAATATTGCGACCCAAAGGTGAAAGGGCATTAGAACAAGCATGTTTGATCACATACTTAACTACTGCATTGTCACTGTGATTCATTTGGACAATCATTTTCAGCGTTTTTATGCATAAGGAAACGCTAATGTGTAGTTGGCCACTTAATGGCCCCAGTACCCAAGTATGCGAAGCAATTGGAAGGTTGAGTATTCGCCTAACAGCCTTATTCCACTGAACACATATTTTTCTATAACCATCAGAATCAATGGTCCATAACTGGGAGCCATAAAAACTGCAGCAATAGGAATTGAATAATTTACACAATGTGTTTTTATGCAACTCTCCAAAGTTCCCCATCATTTTGTTAAAAGCAACATTAAACATAGAACATTTTGATGTGCAATCACTATAATCATTCAACTTGTTATCAATGACGTTCCCCAAGTGTTTAATAGTTGTAGCCCATTCAATAGTAGAGCCATACAATATCACCTTATCAAATTCATTACTGCCCTGCCATTTTATGCATTTTGTTTTCAAAGGATTAAAAACTACATTATATTCATCAGCAAATCGTTCACATATTTTCAACATATTGTTCAGTGCAATGAGACTTGGACTGAGTAAGGTAATGTCATCCGCATAACCAAGCGCACCAACATATTCGCTGCCTAACCTTTATATCAGCTCATCAATGTACACAGTAAATAATATCGGTGATATGACACCACCTTGCTTAACACCGTTTGATACATGACACTCTTTTGATAAGCATGCATTCCATTCAACAGATATAGTCTGTCTCGAATAGCTATCCATAAGAAACCTAACAATAAGTGGAGGCACTTTACGCTGCAATAGCAATTTAAATAATTTTCCATAATGTACCCATAATTTTCCTTGAAACAGGCTTCTTTGACGGAATAGTTTCTTTACCAGATTGAGTACAACAGCCTACAATTGATTTACAAAATGCATCAATAGCAGTTTTGTGATTGCTCTCACGGTGCATTGAAACACAGCATGCGATGCAGACACACCATCAAGCAAAATATCCAATTCACTCTTGTACCGATTGACATCTACCTCTGTTGCCTGACTCCACAATAGCCGATCATCTCGCAAGAATCCCTGACTATCTGTAGACATAACGTTGTCAATATTTACATCTATTGTGATGAATATAGCATTATGATTTGACGGGTTTGTTGGGTCACGAATAACATTACTGCATAGCAACTTACTGAAAACATTATCACTAACTAGAAAATGGTCGATACAAGACATCTGATTTAAAGCAAAATTAGTATATGTATAATCTTTTGAGGAGTTTTTACTGTTCCAAGAAACCAATAATACAATTTCTCTCCATAAAGTCATTCAAACAGCGAGTCTGTGCATTGGTTCTTTCAAACGATGTGTTTAAATCACCGCAAATTACAACCGAGGTACAGGTAATTGAATTGACAACAGACTCAATTACATTAATAACCTCCTCATATTCGTTTGTTACTTTGTTTCTTGAATAATTATCACAAGGCATATATACGCAAATCAATAGCACACTCCCCAAAGAAGAATCATTAATCGTAATGCCACAAACGCGCCTGTGAGGTATATCTATATGTGACACATGCTTAGAAAGAGACTTTCGGTATAAAATTGCAGTCCCACCATAAGGGCGCCCTACTAGAATGTCAGATGTTGAGTCCATACCAGACTTTCCAACAAATTGATAATCCTTATGAACATTATTTAACATCGAGACATTTTCTTTTAATAACCAAGTTTCTTGTAAACACATTATATCACAACTGTAACGGTTCAAACAATCGCTAACATAGGGAGTACACCTCTTTATCCCTTCCACATTCAAAGAGCAAATATTAAAACCATTGCTGTTTGGACTATTATCCATGAGTGAAATTACCTATTTACGCGCGTTTCGTCCAATACCGCCTGCATCCAATACCTTCAGGCCAGAATTCCGGCTTGTAGAGCAGATTTATATCTCCAGTCTCTAAAGCTATCCGGTATGAAAGTGTCCAAGATTCTGGTTTGATGCGCATTCAATTTCGAGCACCTTGACGCCCTGTTCTTCCAAAAACGATTTCAGCACTGACGAGTCGATATCACGATGCACACGAAATACGAAGAGTTCATATCTTCTAGGACCTGCACGTAGTTTGGTATCGGTGCGGTTACCAAAAATGGCTCTAGGCCTCTCCTGGATTGTCTCCTTATCTCGCGCTATCTGCCGATCCTTCTTCTTCATTTTGCGCTGTTGACGCGGTTGAAGATGGAACTCATCTTCGTCTTGAGAGGTGCTTGACGAGGTCGTTGGTGTTTCTGGCCCGCCTTTATTCGGAAGGGGAGTGGAAGGAGGGGGTTGCTCCGAAGCAATGTGCGCCACATGATGTGTCGGTTTCGGTGTTGCAACAGTGGCTGAATACAACGGTTTCGGGGCTAGGGATGCCATTTGGGCTTCAAGTTTACAAAGTCTTTCGTTTATCGCAACAGCGGTACATTCCTCTGGAATGCTGCGAGGCAACTTGTTTAAGTTGATTGCCACAAACGAGACCGGCAGCTTGGCATCGCAAAATATTGAGTCGATTGTCTTCAGACTCTTCATTATATCATCCATCTCTTTCATATGTGCTTTCTTTAGCCCTCGGCTCTGGCGCTTTTCAATCGGTGGCAGATGATCTGAGTAATTCTCCCAGAGTATTGATTTCGCCTCCGCAATGGCCTCAGGACAGTAAAACCCGGCGATTACATCCTTGATACTGTCATTGGTAGCACTTTTCATGTGGTGAAAGGCGTAGGTCAGCAGCTCATTCACTACAATTTTGTCTTGGCTATCTGCCATAGTAGATTCGGGATCTGACGTATTGTAGCAGAAACGAGCAGGTTAACAGTCTTTAAGTTTGAGTCCTACCATTGAGTCGATCAAGATTGACACTTAGCTCAGCATTTTGTACGACTTTTCCCGATAAAAAACCGCTACACAGGCAAATTCGTACATCGAATCACAGTTATATCCTCTTCATCGCACGCGCGGTTTGATCACCAATCCAAAGTACTAACTTTCGTCCTCATAAGTGGACAGTAACTGTCACAATATCCGTAAATATCAGAGCTGTCTGAGCGTGTGCTGTCACTCAATCCGTACCCGTAAGAATACCTTATCTATTATATAGTTGTGCCATCAGATACAGAGGTAAGGAGTCAAATCATTTCAGAGATTGAATAGCTGTTCATGCTGCCATTACTTGCCACGAGATTTATGCATTGCCCGCGCTCGCCACAATGCACATGGATGTACACAGCAGCTTGGCTAGCAACCTTTGGTTATCAAGTAAACATCAATTCAAAATGTACCTAGACAAATAAATGGGAAATACCCCGACCATTGCAGTGGACACTGAAGAGACAAAAAGACGTACATGTGCTGCAAGCTGCATGACTCCTAGATCGCTCAAATAATTACGTTGGACTGAAATCCACCATGGTCATATTATCAACATCTTAGCGAACTCCCTTTCGCCTTAATTAAACGAGTGACGTTGAGCAGTCCCGGTTTTTTCGGCGATGAGTACGAATAGCTACCCGTCTATTTGTTCCTTAACTGTCAAATCGTTATAGCGTCTGTCTGCCGCATTATCTTATGCCACTCTTGTAGAAGGAAGCAACCGTGGAATTGTTATTGTACTGCGTTAGTAATATACTGGGTGTTCACCTTCTTCATGGTCAAACATGGCAACTGTGGCCTATATGTGCCTTTTATATGCTAGTTAAATGGGTCAATTGGCCCTGGTAGAATCCTGAGCTAATACTCTCATTGATTGTTTACTCATATTCATGAAGGTAAGTAGCTCTCTAGCGAGAAGTATTTATTGCTTATGTTTGCGACCAAGCGACTTCCATGGGAGGCTCCTGAAACCATCTGGCACGTGCCACCACACAGCTACCGGCCTCTATGTTGGGCCAAGTGTCATCACACAGCTACCGGCCTCTATGTTGGGCCAAGTGCCACCACACAGCTACCGGCCTCCATGTTGGGCCAAGTGCCATCACACAGCTACCGGCCTCTATGTTGGGCCAAGTGCCACCACACAGCTGCGGCCTCTATGTTGGGCCAAGTGCCATCACACAGCTACCGGCCCCTCTGTTGGGCCAAGTGCCACCACACAGCCACCGGCCTCTATGTTGGGCCAAGTGCCATCACACAGCTACCGGCCTCTATGTTGGGCCAAGTGCCACCACACAGCTACCGGCCTCTATGTTGGGCCAAGTGCCATCACACAGCCACCGGCCTCTATGTTGGGCCAAGTGCCATCACACAGCCACCGGCCTCTATGTTGGGCCAAGTGCCATCACACAGCTACCGGCCTCTATGTTGAGCTGAACCCATCTGACACGTGCCATCACACAGCTACCGGCCTCTATGTTGGGCCAAGGTCAACGCAATCCACGGGTTCTGAACGAAATTGCTACAGAAATATCACCACCACTTTTTATCATATCTACCTGCTTATTATTTGAGGGACGGTCGCAGATGACTGAAAATGTGATCATGTAGTAGCAATATTTAGCCGCCAGCCAGTGACTGGCCTATCTGTTAAGCATTCATGGTAATGAGAACAAATGCGTGAGCCTTACTCGCTGAAAATTTACAGGTTATGTAAGTGTCAGACACTAGTAATTCTGTATTTTGACATTCAAAATATGCTCGTTCCCTAGCTAGCAACCATACGGTGCACAGCCTAACTGGTAATGCATTTGCATGGATAAATGGATGGCTCGGTAAAAGAATGAGAGTGGTGATAACTGGCATTAAATCAGATTTGTAAAAGTCCATTCAGTAACTTCAAACAGAACAGCTTCAATTGGGCTTTACAGACATAAATACCGGTTGTAGATTTACGAATCCGCGACATAGACAATCCAAATAGCAAGTCCCATTACATAGTCAATTTGCAAAGTGTTTGATAACCAACAAAAGTACACGGATCTCCCGCAAAGTTGCAATCCTTAACATGCTGTTAAACTCAATTAAATCAGCGACCCTTGTATTCAGTTGATCCTTATGATATAAATGTCGTCTCGTTTGTTCAGAGCTCTCAGCAGTTACTTTAGCTCATTACGAATGGTCCTAAATCACCTTTCATTATGACATATACGCATATTAAGGCGTTAAGCGCAGGAGGTGTTGTGCCGAGTTACTTAACACATTCCGCGTATTTCAAGTCGCAAACGAATTGATAACAGTGATATACAGCTCCGATTCGGTAAAGCGGCTACTGGCAATGATAGCAACAGGCATATATATTTTGGTCAACCGATTCTCAAGTTGAATGCTAAATAGCCTGCGCATGTACGATAAGACGACATACAAAGTCTATTGGCATTGCTTGGTGGAGACATGTGCACGTTCTTTAGCATTGCAGGTTTCAGAATCGGCTGTTCCAGTCGAACATCGTCTGCTATGCATCAAAAACATTTATGACAGATTAACTAGATTTTGGGGTGCGGCTCTGTCGGGTTCGACTATTTCCGAAATGAATTTACCGCCGCATATATCTATTTCTTACGATAAATGCCGTTTATTATTTTTTTTAAATGTCTATGGAGCACATGTAATCCTAAATATGACTTCACCTGGTAGAAACCATTGCATCCAAATTCATTTGACACAAATACCATTACAAAGCTAACACTGAGGCGCAAGATAAAGCTATTTTATGGTTTAATTCAATAACACGCAAATTGCATTTGTAGATATCATATAACTCTGGTAGATAACGAATTGGAACATGGCAATCCAGTCGGTCAAGCCAATAGCAATGGATGATAACTATCCCTGAAGTGCAAGCTAATATGTTTGTTATGGTTACATTATATTAAATTATCATGCGCATAACAAACCCGTTAATGCATACTCATTGCTATAACGTTATCTTGCTTGGATGAACGACAATGGGCGCCATGTTACAGCCTAATAAACCTCTATGTGTCTGACAAGCATCCTAACTGCATTGGCATTGCTTGCCGAGTCCAAATAATGGCGAATATTGAGACAAGAAACCCGAAGAAAACATTCTAAAATCAACAATCATGCAATTAGGTTAGACTTAATTGTTTTACAAAAAGAGGAATAATGTCGCTATAACCTGAGTAATTTGACTTATCTGTTTGAGTGCAACCGTTCCCTTACTATACAATGTACGAAAAACTATAGAACATGCGGTGATATATGATGTGTATGTTGCCTCTAAAGCTCGTTAGAAGTAGTACTCGCTGATATTCGCCAAATGAACGATTTGGTGTTTAAAACAGCGAAACACCTTGCTAATGTTCAAACTTTATCTTTTGCTACATTGTCCATAGTCTCTGTTCGTGCTCATTGCTGAACGTTTGAGGATGTAGGTGCCTTCTAAGGTATTCATTGCCAAACTATGTATACCTCACACACAATTTGTGGATTACAGGAAGCTTAGTCGCCTAGCATGTCGGGAATGATTACTATGCACTGCAATAAATGTCTTCATAATGTGGTTTGTGCACGAATGTAGATTGTTACACCACTGCAGATTCTAGGCGATACGTGTAATTACGAATGCTGGTGGGCCTACCATGGCGAGATGGATAACGCACCTGAATTTCAGTCTACCCTGTGTTGCTTTGCATCTCGATGTCGGTGTAGACAATATACAACTGTGACAAAACGCGTTTGTTCACAGCGGTCTTCTTACCTAAATGACCATACCGCGGATGATTATAGTTGCAATTATGAACTGGACGACCACTTGCTTAAGATTATATTTCCGAAATTTCATGCTATTAGTACACACACAATATCGGCCCACAGAGTCGGTCAAAAAATGTCAATCAAGTGAAAAAACACTGAAGTGACTCATTAATCACGTCCTTAAATGTTATACTACCTGCTATTGCAAACATTGTAAATGTGAGGCGATAAGTGCACGAGCTTATCGACAGAGATCGAACGTGTGCCAGCGCAATATTGATGTGCACATCATGTAGGTCAGCAACCATTGCAATATCAGAAGTAAAGCTATAAAATATAGGAGCGTATATTCATGAAGCCTAAGGTCAGCCGTCATTTTCCCGATATGGATATTGCAATAAATGAATATATATTAGACGTTATGCCCTGATGGTTTATGGCTCGCCATAAAGACTAAACGTGGGTCATAAACGGGGTTATTATCAAGCGCCATGGCGTGGATGGATCAAAGCGACATAACATAAGAGGGTCGATTCCGTAAGAGGAGACCTGGAAGCCAGTGTTATCAGATTACTTCCTCGGTGGTTCTTTAATCAATACAAATTGTATTACCGTTACATATGTGCATAACTAAGCTGTCATATTTGTTATTTGTTACCTATGATGATTCTCGGGATATATGTCTGTAATGTTATGTTTAGGAAGATCTCAACGATGCTATACGCGGTGGTTGATCAAGTATCTTTTCTAGTATAAGGGGCCCGGTCACTAATTAAGACATCCATCCCTCTAGTTTTGTTATATATTATGTTCAACTTGCAAAATCTCCATGTGAGGGTCGTGAGAATGTAAGTGCAAAATGTGTGTTCAACAGACACTTCTTCATATAGCTAGGTTAAGACGATCATTTTGACTGAGACATGGCCTTGGTCCTATGGTCTCACTTGGTAATGAGCGATAGCTCACCTAATGGCTCCCATTTTAAAGTAAAAATCACCAAATGCCAGAATGTCAGACATAACACTGCTACGACATTATATTCCACCGATGTGTCATCTTCCATTATTTGTTGCAGGCTTTAGTGGGACAGCCAAAACTTTGTGGCAGACGGCGAAAGGCATCTGACAAATTGGCCACCGCGCCATTTGCTTCTAGGAAAATCTGATATATCTACGATTATCAGGTTCTTGTAGAGAGAGATACAAGTGGTATATCCTGAGGCCATATTGGCAATACTCGATCAAATGTATCTGCGGTATTTAATTTTCTATTCGTTCTGACATCGATTACTGAATCGATTCTTATCCGTTATTTTCGATTACCCAGCTATTATTACAACATATAACATGATTTGCATTGCATTTGGTACGTTGGTAAGGCAATTGCATATCTTTCATTGTATCAGGTGTATGACCAGAGAGTTATGATAATCCGATGACGTATGTGAATGTACTTATCGCATGCATTGTTAAACGTTTGGACTGAATGAACGTTTGACAATAGGTTAAAAAAAATACACCCGAGTACTAGATGATACTACGTTGGATATGAATTCAGTAGCTGAATGGACCACAATAATGCTGACGCATTTGCCGTCGCGCCATATTTGTACATTAACAAGGTCATCTGTACAGTAACAAGGTCATCTGACAATGCACTAAACCTATGGAAAGGTTGCACTCAAATGTTAGAATACGACAGCTTTATAACGAGCTCAGTTGAAGTGAGTCAGAGGAATACGGCGGGTTTATATCATTTTTAGTTGCACAGTAACCACATGCGCTCGGCGCATAATCTGCATAGGACGAATGATTTGGCAACCGGAAGGTTGGCCATGGAATGGAGCGCCATAGAGAAGCTCGGCACTTGGGTACTTGGTATTTGGAACCGAACGCTAGTCATGTTGCCAATCATGTTGTATCACATACGCACCAAACGCATTTACGTTTTGAACTCAGTATAGTGGATGATGATAATTGAATATTTGAATTCAGGTGTGACATACTCTTCATGATTGTGTACCGTCTGTTTAATCGTTGATTAGTTTTGAACCCCTGAAAATAACATGTAAATATCATCCTTTGGGCTGAAGTCCATGGGAAATTTCCCATGACGGTGCCTGACCCCTGAGATAGTTGGGCTTGGAGAGTCTTTACACTATACAAATGGATAGAAATGTTCACGTTCACGTTTCTCAGCATCTAGCGGTTCGTCTATTTATTTCAGTTGTTAACCCTAATCATGGGAGTTGTTTACGCCATAGTGTATCTACAACTTCAAAAAACAGTTTCATGTTTAGCCGCCTTGCTCAACCTAGAGCTATTTTTAATATTTTGGCTTATAACGGTTTTAAAACATGACAGAATAGTATGTTTAAGTTACAAATGTCCGGTTTTAAAACACCATATTATAACACCCCTTCTAGCGTTGAATTTATTGAGTTTGACCTGTGCCCTTTTTACACATTGCAGAGGGCTGAAGACGCCTCCCGAGGTATCTATTACCTCACTACGGGTTGCATTATAAAACTCTAATTGCATGCAGCCTAGACAACCAATCCAGGCGACATAGCTATTTACAGTAATAAATATTGCTGTAAGTTCCTGCACTGGCACAGTGGGTAACTTATCACAGATACATTACTCTCTATCGTCAAAGCCAACCGACCTCCGACCTCGGGGAATTGCATAATTCCTGACGAGATGAAGAAAAGATTTGTTTTAATGACGCGGTATTTCATGACTCTGTTTGTTTGCCATTCTCTAATAGTGTGTGGCCTATAATGATGATATACGTGTTTGGATTAAGCGTATCTCCTATTCGGGGTATCCCATTGTACGAGTGACTCATTTCCAAGCACTGAAACTCACAATACGGTTATTTTCTGTTATCAAGTGCAGCAGAAATTTGCATTTTCACAGCAAACATGACTCATTAACTCAAGCTATCCTGAAACAACCCCTACCTCCCTAATATGACATACAGCTATATGAGTGCCGAGAGTTTGCACGCGCGCGTATGTATGAATGTATGTATGTATGAAATCCAGAATAAAAAATTCTCTCTGTCTCTGTTGTTTGGAATGAAATATATTGAAAACAATTACTTAAACTTTCAGAGATCCAAAGTGGAAACACCACACACGTAAAATACCTATTGCATACATATCTGATGGGACTGAGATCTCGTACTCACGAGAGCAGAAACGAGAGCAAGAGTATAATATAGTCTTATAAACTTGTTCAGCGGTGTGAGGGCAATATTCTGGTTGAGTATATAGACCAGAACAGGCGAGCCTTGGTACACACCTCACAGGAATAGTTTCTTCGTTGAAAGAGCTGAAACCAACTTTCAGCGGCTTGGAAGGCGGCTGCATGGACTCATCACTAACGGCTGAAGGAATGTTCAAGTCTGGATAGATTTCATTCACTTTGTCAATGCATGATTGACAGAACTTAGGAGCAGTTTTTGTGAAATGGACAGATTCTGTTTTTCCAACCAAATCCAACAGTTTTTCTTTAACACCACTTAGAAAATTTAATTTTAGGTTTCCAGTTTCCAAACATCCTCATTGTGATTTATGGCTTTCAGAAGAACACCGTTTTGAAAATGGCATGGCCAATAGCTGTTCCATTCTGGAAAAAAACCCAAAGTAATTCAGACACTGTCTAGTCAAATACATAATATTAAATATTATAATCTATGTTTAAGTACACAACACAAACCAGCAATTCTTGTGAGATTTTTTTTCTATCCCCCTCTTCTTATAGACTAAATCACATTCGGTTGGAATTATTGACATTGTCACTTCAAGCCGTGCACGACGTTATGTGAATTTATATGTATACTACCATCAGAGTGGGGCTATGTCACTTCTTAAGTATGAGTTTTACAAATTCTAAAACAAATTATCTTATATAAGAACACCACCAGGAAAGGCTAAATTCGACCTGCGATTCGGTCGTATGATTCATAAGTGTCATTCTTTTATCTGTATACGATCTACTATCAGAATATGGCACCAATTCAAAAGGAAGCACACCATACTTCGATTTAAGTGCGATCGGATCACTACGCCATTGTTTCAGAAAAATCATTCAACATTCAATATTATAAGTGATAGCTCATTGATATGCCATAGAATTTTGAATAACATATAATGTATCATAAGATGATATACTTGTAAATGAGAAAACACAGACCTTACCTCTGCCATGTTGATTGGTGTACAAAATTTAAACCACGAACGCAGAAAAACTTGCAGTCGCTGTCGAATAATGGAAGTAAAAACTCTTCTAGTGAAGGCCCGATATCGCTCACAACAACAGATTTGGTTTCAAATGTACCATAATATATTTGCATACTTAAATCGTTCGAAGCCAATCACATTTCAGAAAATAATGTCATAAAATGCAAAACAGCAGAGGACAGTGGCACGACTATCATGCGTACCTCAATCGAGGTGCGCCGTACTGGGAACGAAGTCCGTACCTCGATCGAGGTACGTACTTCCTTCTGCGGTCAGTCCGCGACATGATAACCGCCGGTAAACGGAATTGAACGTAGTCGAACATACCGGCATTTGTACCGAACTGTAGTTTTCCATGAGGCAAACTTGGTATTAACTTCAGTGAGCCGTGTGTGTCGATTTGATTTTGGACGTGTTCAAAGTAGCGATACTGCAGAGACAAAATTAGCATCTGAGATGCTAACGTACTGAAGCGTAGACTAACGTACCTCATAGCGTACTGAAACTTACTGTAGCATAGTCTAACGTACCTCATAGCGTACTGAAACGTACTGCAGAGTAGTCCAACGTACCCAATAGCGTACTCAAACGTACTGCAGCGTAGTCTAACGTACCTCATAGCGTACTCAAACGTACTGTAGCGTAGTCTAACGTACCTCATAGCATACTGAAACGTATTGTAGCGTAGTCTAACGTACCCCATAGCATACTGAAACGTACTGTAGCGTAGTCTAACGTACCTCATAGCGTACTCAAACGTACTGTAGCGTAGTCTAACGTACCTCATAGCGTACTGAAACGTACTGTTGGGTAGTCTAACGTACCTCACAGCGTACTGAAACGTACACTAGCCTAGTCTAACGTAACTCATAGCCTACTGAAACTTACTGTTGCTTAGTCTAACATACCTAATAGCCTACTGAAACGTACTGCAGCGTAGTCTACATACCTCATAGCCTACTGAAACTTACTGTTGCTTAGTCTAACGTACCTCATAGCGTACTGAAACGTACTGTAGCGTAGTCTACATACCTCATAGCCTACTGAAACTTACTGTTGCTTAGTCTAACGTACCTCATAGCGTGCTGAAACGTACTGTAGCGTAGTCTAACGTACCTCATAGCGTGCTGAAACGTACTGTAGCGTAGTCTAACGTATCTCATAGCGTTCTGAAACGTACTGTAGCGTAGTATAATGTATCTCATGGTTTACTGAAACGTACTGTAGCGTAGTCTACATACCTCATAGCCTACTGAAACTTACTGTTGCTTAGTCTAACGTACCTCATAGCGTACTGAAACGTACTGTAGCGTAGTCTACATACCTCATAGCCTACTGAAACTTACTGTTGCTTAGTCTAACGTACCTCATAGCGTACTGAAACTTACTGTAGCGTAGTCTAACGAGGTTGCCGTAGTCTAACGAGGTTGCCGTAGTCTAACGAGGTTGCCGTAGTCTAATGAGGTTGCCGTAGTCTACCGCACCCACGCTTTCTCAGACGTAACACTCTTTACCTCTCAATGCCCGAATTAGCATACTCTAGCGTAGACGATCGTACTTGAATGTGGTTTACCCCTTAACTTGACGTACTTATCCGTACTCTTCTGTAGCTCATCACTCACATTCCTTAAGGTAGTTTAACCAAGATAAAGCACGTCTGACTCATGGCTATGTGACCACACTTTTAGAATCTTATTAGCCTTCATGAATTTATTGAAAACAAGCATCCTAGCAATTCACATGGTAAATATTCGTTTACACTCAATTCAAATTACATATACCGGTAACAAACATGTTTGTGTTTGCCGTACTTAATCTAATTTACTCAAGGTTGAGGTTGTCACGACACAAATGTAAGTTCCGAAAACACAAATGTTTACGAACATTTGTGTTTTGTTGTGAAACGCCATATGGCTGCGTGATTTCGGTTAATTTGCCACCTGTTACCCATCAGTGCGAGTGTCATTGTATTTTGTTCAGCCCTTAATGTATTTATATATAGGGAAGCTGTAGTACAAATAGGACATGTCAACACCTCAATGTGAACCAGATTTACTCAGGTTCTCGGGCGCTGGGCGTCATTGATTCAGGAATCTAACATTTGATTACAAGAAAAGGCTATTCCGCCAGTAGCTCAATGTTTACTGGCATATAGGGTCAGGCTGGAGTAGACCAAACAGATTTAACACATCTAATTGCAGTATGTATGTATGTATGTATGTATGTATGTATGTATGTATGTATGTATGTATGTATGTATGTATGTATGTATGTATGTATGTATGTATGTATGTATGTATGTATGTATGTATGTATGTATGTATGTATGTATGTATGTATGTATGTATGTATGTATGTATGTATGTATGTATGTATGTATGTATGTATGTATGTGTATGTATGTATGTATGTATGTATGTATGTATGTATGTATGTATGTATGTCTATGTATGTATGTATGTATGTATGTATGTATGTATGTATGTATGTATGTATGTATGTATGTATGTATGTATGTATGTATGTATGTATGTATGTATGTATGTATGTGTATGTATGTATGTATGTATGTATGTATGTATGTATGTATGTATGTATGTATGTATGTATGTATGTATGTATGTATGTATGTATGTAATGTAAAGTTTATACAAAATGAAAATCAGTGCTTTTATTATTCACCTCTATGGGCTACACCCGTTGAGCTCAACCCATGGACATCAGCCGGAGACTTTTTGATTATTGGCAAAACATTGTGCCCCACACTTGCATCTCCGCTGTTTTGATTGCAAAGCTAGAAATTAATTAATCATCAATTGTAATGTACTTACTTTTCTGTAATGTAAAAAATAACTTCGTGTAGACCATTGTACAGTGTATTATGAAAATCTATAAGAAAACGACATCAGGCCAGAGTTACAATCACACACGAAATGTGATTTGTGGAAAGTGGATCGTTGCAGTGTCGTCATGGCAGCGATACAAGTGAATATCAGGGCCGAGGTACGACATAGTTTAGAATATGCAGTTTATTTGTGGCAAGGAAATATCGTAATTAATTCATATGACGACTTTTTGTTGTCTATATATCCATATACAAATGACAATAATTAGAAAACAGGATGTTTTCGGTGCGAGACTAAGACGTGGGCGGAAAAATTACCCGCAGTATTGTTAGCTATCCAATTAGGCTGTCATGGCTAGGTGACGCATATTTTAATATACGCATATATAAGTAGTTATGCATATATATAAATATATAAATATATATATATATATATATATATATATATATATATATATATATACATATATAGATACATATATATACACATATATATATATATATATATATATATATATTTATTTATATATATGTACATATATGCATGTATATATGATTATATTTTTATATATATATCCATATATATACTCATGTATATATGATAATATTTTTATATACATATTCATATATATATATATATATATATATATATATATATATATATACATATTATATATATATATATATATATATATATATATATATATAAAATATATCTATATATGCATATATGTATATATATATATATATATATTATATTTTATATATAGACAGGATATCTAAATATATATATATATATATATATAGACATATATTGACATATATATATATATATATATATATATATATATATATATATATATATATATATATATATATATATATATATATATATATATATATATATATATATATATATGTGTGTGTGTGTGTGTGTGTGTGTGTGTTAGTGGGGGGTGAGGGTGAGGGTGTGGTTGTGCGACTGTGTGTTTGTGTGTGATCAGCTTAAAGTTACTCTCCATGCGTATATGTTTTCATGATGACACAAATAATATTGTTCCTATTTTACCAAACGATAAATAGGGCTGTGATGATTCCACGTTGAAGAGCAAATGTGTTTTGGAACATACATTTTAAGTCTAATCGAGCATCCCGTGTTGAAATATATGTTGTGTGCGCGGGAAATGCCCTTTTTACCAACATAGTCTTTAATGCTTTGTTGGATAGGTTATAAAACACATTTAATCATCATTTCAATTGCGGGTTCACACCCAACCTTTCATTGGTTGCCAATAATTTAGCATTTATGTTGGATGTAGAGTTTGAGGCAATTATACACATCTATTAAGCGGCTCAGAGCCCAACCTTTCTTGTTTACAAGCAATTTACTTTTTTGTTGGACATTCGATTATGCCTCTGCTGAATTTCCTTCGCCACCTGTCAGGTTTTCAAGCGCCAGTATCTCACTCCTCTTTTCACAGCAACCTCTGAAGCTCTGGCGGCATTATAGCCTTTGTCACTCTTCTTACTTATGACTAGGGCGAGCTTCAATTACTGAAATTAAACAAATTATAAATTGAGATAACGAGTTCTTAACGTGATTCAAACGGATCATATCCACAATTTGCTATCGATTAATCACTTGCAAGCTTACCATTCTCAAACCTACAAATTGAACGCTGCTGTCTGATAATGTGTCTATAGCTAAACACAGAAGCAACAATTTGCATATTTTTTCGTCCTTTACTGCTAAACATTCACCTGTTGGATAACGTGTTGCTGATTTGTGCATCGCCCATAGTATAAATGAGCAAGATAAAGTTATGCACTCGCGCTTTTATCAGCTGCGTTTGAAATTAGCAGGTGCTCAAATCACCATCAACCTTGCGTTTCTGAAAAAAGTATTCTCGGCCACCTATAAAATAGATTAGTATGAAACATTTCTATACCGAAGCTATTTTTCCCAGAATAATCGGTTATCGTGCAAGACCAGGCAATGAATACACGTCTGGTACTCCACACAATGTGTATACATATCGAAATAGCACACAAACGAAAGCAATGCACAGCACTGTAGTTATTTTCGGTTATTTGTTCTCATTTTCATCCGCATTTCATACTCTTTCGAATTTCTACTAAAGTGTTTCATGTGCGAACCAATGGGCTAGTGTCGCCTCATTCGAAATATTCCATTTACTAATCAGATCATGCCAAGCAGCTTTTCGAGTATCAGAAGGATTAAAAAGCTATATATTTAAAACCCCCAAAGCGCAATTTTAACCAAATATCAATGATGAAGTACAATGCACTGGGTCACGTAAATATGACGTAAGGCATGGAATAATACGGCCAGAGCGACAAATGAGTTCAATGTCATGGTTGTAAACAGCGTTCTGCCGCCCTTTCACCAAAATGGTATATTTACAGTGTTTGTCACTTTGGCGGTATTTCACAAGTAGTTAGCTCAAAAATAGACAATAGCCTACGAACCAGGAGGGGCTTAGGTGCTGTGCTTTATTTCAGTTCTCGTCGAAGTTATTATGAGAGCTAATTGTAACACTTCATGTTTCACGCAGATATATGCGTTCTACCTGATTAGCAATTGAATGAATTGTAACCTCAAAATAATTTTATTTTAGGTTGCATCATAGTACTATCTGTAGAAATAATTTAGTGGTCATGAAAGTAAAGGAACAGTTGTTTTGCAAAGGTTCTATTAGGTAGTAATCTGTCTTGTAAGCAGTACGTTAACTTCTAATTGATCGTTTACCGGCAGTATTCGTACTATATTATTGAAGTATCTTGTTCTCAATTCGCATCTGCTTTTCACAAACCGTAACTTATTATTTGTCAAAGTAGACGCCTTGTTTCGCCTAGAATTTGAACCAAGGCGTGTCACCAGTAAACATCATGGGGATCGAGGCTGTACCTCTGTACAATATGAAAACCGTAAGTATCAGCTCCAAGAATATTCATTCGCGCCAAATAGTTTTTAATGTAGATTATTAGTCATACCCAACGATTGAATAGCTTCGATCGTGCATAACGTGTCTTTATAGTAGAATATCGCAGCAAAGCACTAGTGGTCATTACTGCAGGTTCGTGGGATTTCATAATGGACCCGCTGGCGATGAGTTACCTAGCGGTCGTTTTTCTTCACATGAGGCAAGAAATTTCGACTGATATGCTTCCATAATGCAGTCATAAGTACACAATGGACTCTAGTGCGATCTTGCCTTGGTCTTGTGGCCTTATATGGTAATTTCAGACGCCCCCGTTAATGTGTCCGTGTATTTCTAGAAATCCAGCAAGAGTAATAACAGAGTGCTGAAATATTGTTGTGTATCGACAGAGCTTCCTGATATAACACCAACTCATTTTATACCACCTATTTTTTTGTTAACACCCTTGGTGAAAGAAAGTAATATCATTTGGTGTTATAACATATGACAAATTGACTTGTATATTGTTTGCTACATTTACATCATATGGCGAGATGTTTACGAGATAAAATGTGCGTGTGAAAGCTTCCTATATTTTAGGAATATGCCTGCATTATAATTCGCCAAAAATATGCTGTATTGCGATGAATTGTTGCGGTTTTCCCTACACCTATTGATTAAATCGTGATCAATAAGAGCCAACACATCGAAATGAGTGGACATTTTAACGGCGCATTGGGAGTTTGTTTCTGTGAAATCAGTTTGTAAATTTAATCTATATCTAATTGACATGAAATACATTTGTTAGGTTTCGAATGGACTCACTAGTAAACAAATAATTGCCCCTTAGTTGACTCTGATTCAATAGGCAACATATTGTTTTTATACATAGAGTTATATAGTGCAACATTGTGTTTGGATTTCCTCCCTGTTTTTGGGACCTTAATAGCACAACATTATGACATACAATAAAGCGGATAATGTTGAAAAAAGCCCTCTTTGGTTAATGCCATATATGAGATCGTAGCATATGTTTACCCTCAGGCATACGACCCAACCTCAAACGTGCATATTTGCATTAGTGTTGGGGAAAATACATAGGGTGGATTCTTGCATTTCGGCTCCAGACCTAATTGAAACATCAACCAAAATGTCAAAGCGTCCATGCAATCTCGACAAACATTGACACAGGACTTCCGCACACAAGAGCGTAAAACGCCACTCAAGTTCATTCGTGTTCCTGGCGAAGCAGCCGATAAAGCGTCAGGCTAGCTGCGAGACCTCCGATCAAAATGTCATCTTGGTGCATTTGGGACACACGAAGTCTATTACTGCGCTGCGCTCAATAAATATATATATATATATATATATATATATATATATATATATATATATATATATATATATATATATATATATATATATATATATATATATATATATATATATATATATATATATATATATATGTATATATATATATGCATATATATATATATATATATATATATACAAATATATATATTATATATATATATAGATATATATATTACATATATATATATATTATACATATATATTATATACATATATATATATTTATTTATATATATATATATTTTTATATTAACATATATGTGTATATATACATCTATATATATATATATTTATATATACGTATATAAATATATATATATACATATATATGCATATAAAAATATATATTTATATACATATATACATAAATATATACATGCATATATATACATATATATATACATATATGTATAAATATATATATATATATATTTAGTTATGCAAATATACATATATATATGCATATATATATAAACGTATATATATATATGTATATATATTATATAAATATATTATATATAGACATTTATTTATTTATATATAAATATATATAAACAGATATGTGTATATATACATCTATATATATATATTATATATATATATATGTTTATAAATATTACCCAGCTCTCTGTAGATAGGAAATTAATAAATTGGTTAGGTATTTTATTGGAAGTTTTTAATAATATAATAAGTTTTCCGTCCGACAGCACCTAGGATATGCATTTTGCGAAACCACTTTGTTTGCTTTTTTCTACATAATTCATAACATCGCTTTGTGGTTGAAACCTCCATAATACGCCCCGTCATCGCCATCTGCAGCGTTGCTCTACATCACCGCACGACGAGTACGTTTAAGTTAAACTCACAAATAACCTCGCCGATAATGCTTAACTCTCAGTACCCACTTAAAAAAATGCTGAAAGCAATAAAACTTATTATCAGCAACTGATTATCTATTATCTATTATATATATATATATATATATATATATATATATATATATATATATATATATATATATATATACACACACACATATATATACATATATATATATATATTTATATATATACATATATATTTATATATATATGTATATATATGTTATATGTATATATATACATAAATATACAAATATATATATATAAATATATATATATACAAATATATCTATACATAAATATTATATATTTATATATATATGGATATAGATATGCATATATATATATATATATTTATATATATATATATGTATACACATATTTTATATATACATATATATAAAGATATATAAACATATATGTATTTATATATATAAGCATACATATATTTAATATAGACGCACATATATATAATAGATATATTTATAGATATGCACATATGTATGTATATATTATATATATACATATATATAATATATATATATATATATATATATATATATATATATATATATATATATATGTGTGTATTTATAAAATCATATATCTATATATTTATGTATATATGTATATATAAATTGCATATATTTTTATATATAAACATACCTGAATACATACACGTAAAGTTGTTAGCATTAGCAATAACTTGTCGGCATATTTTGATCGCGATGATTAAATAATGTAAAGGACGCGCTCTAAGCCCATGCATACTGCGCCATGGCGCATCGGAAGAGGGATTCAGAAGTGAGCTTGCCACAGCTATGCCGAATATTTTATAAAGGCATTTGGAGCCGTTTCATTTCAAGGTTATGACTTGTTGAGCGGCAGCAGCCAACGTTGCATGCATAAAATGTCCGCAGTTATATTCTCAGAAAACCATGGTCGATCATTGTAAAAGACTCAGCAGCCAATATATCTTTCCGGTACTTATTCTTAGTATTTCTTCGATTTTGTGTGTGCAACACGCCATTCCGTGTTGAATGGCGCCGATATTAACAGATCTAAGTTTCCTCTATTCGGCCATTCACTTGAGGTGCTCCTGCTACACCTGCTACGCCGATAACACTTTAAGAGCAAACATTGTAGCGGAGGATAAGCATCAATGCATCGATATTCCCATCGCCAATGTAATGGAAGATATTAGCAATACTCCAGTCCCAGGGTTTGTCGCTACGGGGTTACAGTAATATATTTAACGCTTGTGAAGTCAACAAAATAGCTTTGCCTAACTGTAGTACAAAAGCGATTGTCAACAAAATGTCTTCTTTGACCAATAAACTAATTTTATCGCCCTGACGACCGTGAGACTGATATTTTGTGTTCGTCTGTGTTTGCTACGCCAACGCCTGATGCCAGGTTCATAAGTGAACGCACATATATTGGAACCTTGATATTAAGACCAGCAGCGAATAGATAATATTTCGTTCGTGGACAAATATAATACTATAAGATGCTTATATAAAATTGCTGACCCTGAGTAGAGCAGATATAATTCTAGTCATCTTTGCAATTATTGATGTATGCGGCATGTGGTTACTCCCGAAAGATACCACGATGCTCCAGGTGAATCCCCCCATGAGCCATCACCTGGCCATTTCTAGTCTTCACTGAGCAATATAATGCAGTAACAACGATAACACAGTTGTGTCCTTTGCGATAAGTTTTCATCATAGGTCCCAAATGCCCCATTTGTGTAGCTTCACCGGTCATACTGCTATTCTTAAATAAGTGCAATGCTATTCATGCATAAAGATCACTCTTATCTTTGACAACAGAGAAAGAGATATGTAATACATGCCTTATTAACTATGCGGAGGCTACTGACTTTGTGGTGGCAATTTATGTCCAGAAATCGGTAATATTATTGTAACAAGGTTGGTGGGGGGGGGGGGAGTTAGTTTATTAGACGTGGTCCAAAATTAACAAGTTATAAAGAGTTGACGCCTCGGAGGCTTAGGTTGGCTGTACACATAAGGTACTCCTGTGGCGTTTATCACAGTATTAATGGTTAAACACGATACCATGACAGCTGCTCTCGATGACAAAGGATACTCCTTGAGCAGCTTTTTGTAGCTAAGGATGATTCATTGGAATACACCACTGGTTTTGTTCCTTATATATAGCTTTTACTTTCTATTTTGTATAAATGTAATAATTATCTATTGTTGTGGTATATTGCGTTATATTGAATGCATTAGTACTGTCGGTGACGACAGCAGGTGGCAATTTAACGACAATTAAGAAGCAATGCTGATCCTTTTGTGTCACGAACGCAGGTGGTTCTACATGTAATCACCGATGTCACCTAACCTTGATGTATTTAAGACATATGTTTACGTTTGTGACGAATGCAGGCAGACAAACAAATAAACACCATAAACCTTGCCTAAATTCTTTGCTTATGAAACTGTAACCATAAGAATAATGTACAAAAACAAATAGAATCTGCAATATCTGTCCGGTTTTGTCGCACGTGCTGACCATTGCAAATTTGTATTTGCTTCTTATGCACTGTCGAAACACCATGTGGCAATCAGCTTCAACTTGAATCCGTCAAGATGCTTAACTGTGGCAGCTGCTTGGCCTTTCAAAGATTCAGCTGGTAGGAAAGCAGCGAGAGCCATGGTTTGGCTTTGCGCTGATTTGAGTAATGTGGCATTCAATGAATATTATATTCAGTTAATGTTAGATAAACACTTTGCGGTATTCACCTAATAAGGCTTCGCTTATCATAGCCAAAGCATGTTTAACATAATCAAATAACCTGCATTCCCTAAGCAAATTATAGCTGCATTTGATATCCCAAAATATATACCGTTCGCTCGAGGCTCTGGATGTGGAGGGCTCTTAAGTTAAATATCCAAAATATGATACATGCCCAAGCAAAGGGGATATATATATATATATATATATATATATATATATATATATATATATATATATATATATATATATATATATATATATATATATCTATATATATATATATATATATATATATATATATATATATATATATATATATATATATATATATATATATATAATACTTTAAGAACGTTTCTGGCTTCTATCAATTAATATAGTGTCAGGGCTCCCTCTAGTCTAACTTTCTCAAGGGTCCGGCACCCCCACGGGTAATTTTCCAGGGGTTACAGTCCAAAGTGAGGGGTCCTCTAAATATTTTCATATGCTCAAAACTGATCAACTTAAATCATCTGGTTTTAAAGCTGTCGTATACTATCATTTGAATTAAACCTTTCCATACGATAAGTGCATGATCAAATGAGGTTGTTACTGTATAAATATGGCGAGAAGGCAAATGCGTCAGCATGATCGCGAACTGCTAAAAAAAATAATTCCAAGGGTTGTATTATCTAGGCCTCGGTTTTCTATTTTCAATTTTAGCAAAACTTTGCATCCGATTTAACAATATATGCGATACGCAAATTCACACATGACATCGGATCAATGTTACAATCTTGAAATACACAGCATACATCGAAGGATATGTAATGCATCTTACTAACGTACCCGTAGTGATGCAACAGACGTTTTTTATAGTAATAACAGCTCGCTTATAGAAAATAATGGCTGTACGAGCGGCTCAATCGATGAATAAAATTCGATATTTTAGACGTGTTTGACGTATTGACGTTTTACCAATTTGCTTACGTATTTCTCTCTCTTTCTCCCTCTCTATCCCTCTCTCTCTCTCTCACTCTCTCTCTCTCCCACTAGAAACTGGAAGTTATCATGGTATTCTGACATTCGGGTAGATTATATTTGCATCATAGAACACGAAGCCATTAGGTGAGCTGTCGCAGATTACCATGTCCGACCACAGGACCACGTCTCAATGACCGGTTTAATAAGCTGCATAAAGAAGTGTCTAACAAGCACACATTACCTACTTCAATTATCGTCTTCTCACATAGAGACTATGCAAGTTAGAATACATAATAGAACAACACTATTCGGTGGGATGTCTAATATAGCCGGTTGTAATCCACGTTTAGTCTTTGTGGCGGACATAGACCACCAGGCAATACACTCTAGCATATTCATTTATTGCAACCCCCAGCACGGGAAAATGTCTGCTGTCATAAGGGTTTATGAATATGCGTGGGCATGAACCTTTAGGCACGAGAAGCGAGAAACTAAATTCGTACGCCAGTTTAATGCTGCTTGTCTTTACAAAAAACTCTCTATGTTGATGTTTTGAACGTGTTTGGCCTACTTTGGGCAGATTCTTTATGCCAGTAATGATTGGGATACGAGGTGAGTGTGTCCGTCTATTGTAATAAAAAGTTATCCCTGATTCTACGATTAATGACAGTGGCTTCTAACTTAAGTATATCTATTTTAAATTACACCATTAGTGTATCTCTGCTTGTAGGCCGATGAGTTATATATATATTGCTAACAGAATGGGCGCAAGTGCCCCCCATAACGAGGGTCATAGCGAGCTGTCTGCTGTGTTCGCGCCCACGCCTTTCTGCCAAACATGCAGATCGCAATATTTGAGGTGATTCAAACGTCATTCAACGAAAACTTTCTAGACTTGCAGGTTCATGTCTTGGGGGTCGGTTGCGGCCATATTTCTTGCTCAGTGTCGCCGAAGAGCCTGGATAGCTTTGGAAAACTCTCATAAAGCACTTTCTACTGGCTCTCGTTATTGCAACTTAAAACCACAAGGTATATTATCATTGAGAACGCGCTACGAATCCTTAAGCTAAAGCATCCACAACACAACATGTATATTTTGTACATAACTGACGTGTGTACTGTGTGTATTTACTGTTGTCTACGACAAGGAAAGATCCCTTTTCATAGCCGCATATGCCGCATGCAAATATATGGCCGCATTGTCATTTGTAAAGAAGGTATTTTCGCGTAGCATATCTTACATATCAGTTATAAAAATGTACCGTGCTTGCGAGTCGTTTTCTTGCTTTCATGTCGGCTATAACGGGCGCATTTTATTGTTTTTGTAGTAGTACTTATCATCTATTCAAACCTTCACCACTTTACTGGATATGTCTGATATCGACTTTGGTTAGTAATAGCTCCAACCAACTCCTGCACGAGATGTAGGCAGCTGAGCCATACTATAGCCCACCACAGAGAAGCATGTCTCAGGCAGATCGAATAGCTTAATGAAATTATGCTCCCTCGGTAAAAGGATGCTTTTCAATTAGATAATACCGGTTCAAAAACATTACAAGGCCATCAGCACACCGCACGAGAAGGCGCTCATAGCATGGCATGCTTTACTTACGATGTGTACGTTAATGAACAAACCATTTACTTATGTGTACAGCCCGATACTTACTAATTTGGCTGAGCGAACGGTGCATTATACATATAATTGATCATTAAATAAAAGATATACCGCGCTATCGTTGCTCTATTAACTCAACCTAATATTGCGAAATGACACATGGGTATATACATCATCAACGAGCCGACATTTGCAAATCAAATTAAAGCTGCATCCGCTAATAGAAGAAATACTAATCTCGGAGTTGAGTGCCTGGATATGAAGCGCTCGTAAATTATTTTCCCTGAAAATGAGACACACATGAGCCTATAGCTTACATCTGACTTAACAAAGGAGCCGCTCGCGACATCAGAATGGTGATGGATTGGAATCCATGCTAATTCAGTACGATGATGGAATGCACTGTGATATCCCATGGTAATATCATCATCCCAATGTACAACAAATTAGTATAACCAAGGTCAAACAGATAATATTTCAATAACCCGAGCCAAATACTTTTATGTTATGACCTACAGTTTACTTTCATGCGTGGATCTGATCACAGAACGACGAAGACGTGCTCGCCAGACTGCGGAGATGACACTCCTGAATGTGTTACGGACAATCGATGATATGCTGTTGATATATACATAAAGAGGGACAGGATACGATAGCGAAGTACCAATCTGATGATAGATCACTGACCTCAATAGGAAATGAATCTAACGCCGGAAGAACATATGCTGGATAGAACTGATACGTGTTTTGTGTATATCTACTATTACCTACCGCAAACAAATATGTATACCGTTATCATATATTCTCCTGCTCTTCCTTAGTTATGAAACAAATGTTTTTCCAGAGTTGCAGTGAACACTTGTATTTCATTTTTACTATTCAACGACATAAACTAACTATATAGTTCAGAACTGCCACGCAGTGGTTCGTTTTCACCGAAACTGATAGTCAGGACTTACAGTCCGCAATCCATACCCGCATCCCCAAATAGCAATAGGCAGCCCATACTTAGCTAGCTCTGTGGCCCCTATATGCATTTGCTCCTTGGGCTACATGGGATATTGGTTATTGATGTCGTTAACGTGCATATCCCATGCCACATTTATCGGTGGCACATCGTCTTTAATTATCTGGTCGTTGTGAAAAAGATGCGAACTTTGAAGAGGTAGTCGAGTAGAGGTATTGATGATTTATTTAGTAGTTTTCAATATTGAAAGATTTTAAATATATATTACAAAATGCTGTAAGCCTATGAAAATAGGTCAACATTGGGAAGATGCGGAAGTGTTCGAGCGGTGACACTATTCAGACATAAAGTTCTGATGTTTTTGTCGACTGATGTGGCTTTTTGTGCTTCGTTTTAAGCGATTATGCTTCACACTTTAGGACCACGCACAATGGCCATACTACTGCCTGTGCTTCTTGATTTGTAAAATGGCAACGGGTTGATGAAGTTAAACGCATCGACAAACGAACAAAACCCTCGACCGTCCGAAACAAGTAGACTCTAGTATGATTCTAGTGGGAAACCATGCGCTGAGACCACTGCATTACGTCTGATTAAAATAGCTAATTATATCAAGTGATGTGACGCAAAAGTCAGTGTTTGTATATTCCGTTGTTCCCATTTAGTTTTAAATGAGATTTGCAACTACATTCAAGCCACGGAAAAGGAAAAGCTTGCTAGAAAATGAACACATTTCCATTGTCTATGCAAATATTGATACACTAAAAAAATCATGGTGCACCGTTCTTTATTAAAATGGACCATATATATATATATATATATATATAAGATATATATATATATATATATATATATAGATATATATATATATATATATATATATATATATATCTATATATGTATACATATATATATATAAATATTAATTTGTAGATATATATGCAAAATACAGGAGATATATAGATATATATATATATATAGATATATATATATATATTTAGGTATAGACATAAATAGATATATATATGTATAGAGATATCTATGTATATATATATCTATATATATAATATGTATATACATGTATATATATATATATATATATATATATATATATATATATATATATATAAAGATATTAAGATACATAGATATATGGATATATAGATATACAGATATATAAATATATAAACCTATAAATTGTAAAACAATGCTTGTTCTTTGGTTATCATCTTTTCTAGTTTATTCTGCAATGTGTAGCTGTAAGGTGTCAGGCCATTACATCTCTTACAGACGTGCGTAACGATAGCTTTCAGGTCTTACCCTATTATATATCTTTAAGACGTGCTTAACGATTGCTGTAAGGTCTTATGCCGAACGCAGCAAGTTAAGTGTCTGTAGGAAGCCAGCATACTGACCTAACTTGTGCACATAACGTGCATCAGTAATAGGAACCACACATCGCATAGCTGCATGAACACACAGTGCTCAAAACATTAGTCTCACACGTTATATTGATAATTGGAATATGCCAAAATGCAAGCCTATAGTACAATCCTTATTAAATGCACAGCATGTTGTGATTTACAGTTAGCCGGCTAGTGTTTCAATATAGGCTGTATTGATACCTGAATATAGATTCAGTGCTGGCCAGTAGGCAGATATGTGGCGTAGAAATGTCAAACAATGGTGTATAACTGATATATGCAGACCTCCATAAAAACGATCACCGGTAGTTTTTCACAGAATCAGTTTGAAATTGGTCATATGATGACAGAGAACAGCTTTGATTGAGGCTAGCCTGCTACTAGAAAACAGAAGCTCAGCGTCATCGACAATTTTATTGTAATCTAACATTATAGTGACATGGTTCTGCCACATTACTTATTATAGATTCTGAATAGTTATTGTATAGGAATAATTGTTTATCCTATTCCTTGAACGCAGCGTATCGCCAATAACCCACGTCAAATGTCAAACTTTCACCCATATTCATTTACATACTTTGGAAAAGAATGCGAGCGTTCCATAACATCCACAGAATGTACAGGTTTAACCACGTGCAACCACACTGTTGTTTATCCATATGTTTATCCAATCGACAAGAGCAGCGTTTGTTACAATTGACAAGGAACATAACATAACGTACTCAATGTCATCATAGTCTGTCATAATATCGAGGTGGCCGCGTAACGGATGTAGTCTTTCTCTCCGAATCGCATGCTTAATCATTACGATCACGGTGGGTTGATTATGATCACGGCGAGCTCTTAACGGCCATGACGATTTCAGTGCGATCACAGTGAGTTCATTACGACCATGGGGTGTTCATTACAGTCGCGGCAAAATCGTTAAGACAAAAGTGAGTTTATTACGACTTCGGCGAGCTCATTACGACCAAAGAGGGTTCCACGGTGAGTTTTTATTGCGACCATGACGATTTTATTGCGACCACGGTGATATCGTTACGACCATGGTGATGGCAAGCTGCTATTCGTTGTTGACAGTACACACGAACTATAGAGAACGCGCCTGGATGAGTCAGACAATGCTTGATAGCATTTACACAGATTTGATATAACAATGTGAATTATGTATTGCAATATTCCTAGAATTAATCATATGATGGCGTGCCTGGGATCACGCTTGACAGATTCCAAAGCATTTATGTGTAAGGTGCTCACATTGCACTTAGCGTAGTCGCTCTGCTTGTGTCAAGTCAACTGTCCCAAGGAATCCTGCTGTCACGAAACAAAATCTATTCACAAGGCAAAAAACGTCGATACTGAGTTATAAAAAAGTTCACAACCTACAATTTTGCAGATACACAGCCGCTTAAAAAATCTCTAATTGCTGAAGTTTGGCAAAAATGGCTACGTTTCAAAAGTGCAGTAGCCGTCGCTTTTCAAGAGAAATGCGGAAATAAACAAGATAATGTTTAGTTTTTTGATGGGTTGCAAATTGTCTTATATTGAGAACAGGTACGCTCTTCGGTAGAGCACACAGTTTGTGGCCTGTGAGCAGATGGGAGGCTTTTCTATATGAAGCAAATGCAAACATACTTTTTCCATTATTTATTTGGGACATATCAATAGAGTTCTTGTCCAGCCCCGACCGTCATTGCAGTACCCAATTCACCAATCGTGTATAGTTACAAGTTATGTATATATATAAGCAAAACGTCTACTATTCAACGCGCCGATGCATTTGTATAGGTTTGCCATAAAGACGAATAAATGAATGAATACATGACCTACGTCAGTTTGACACGCACTTCGAAATGGGTTTGTTCCCGACAACAAGGCAATGATAATTGATATAGTCTTGTTATTGAATCTTACATGTTAGGACAAAGCACGTTATTTCGATGGCCCGCGTGCTATCAATCATCCAACCCCATGTAGAGCGTCTGATCCGCAATGCTCGGGTTCAATAGCACGTATATGAAATACCAGTAAACGAACAATATCAAAGATATCTTTTCTTGCAGGTTAGGCAGATCTCGCCAATTTAACAAAGCAATATCACCAATTTATCATGGCGATATCGCCTTTATAAAATGGCAATATCGCCAATATAACGTGGCAATATCGCGTATATTAAACCGCCCTCGCCGAAAAAATGTTTGGCACAACCATGCCAATTTCCATGATGAAGTTTTCATCTGCATTGTATTCGCTTCGCTGTTGAGACAATTACCTAAATAGATGCAATTCATGAGGCTGTCCAAAATGGTAAATGGAATCAATACACGAGGGTAATTAACTTTTACATATCAGACCGAAAACACGGGTACGTTGCGGGGTTAAACAAAGAATAACAGGCGGATGGCGATATCATGATGGAAAACTCTAACTTCATGAGGAATACCCCAGATACCATTCCTGGATTAGACAAGATATAAATATAGACCATTCGATAGACATGAGAAGACGAGGTACTTAGATACATGCAGAGAGATATTGAGAGAGAGAGATAGACCAACAGAAAGAGGGAAGAAGAGAGTTAGACATATAGAGAGATGACAGAGAGAGAGACAGAGAAGATGTATATAGGAATTATGTAACTGATATATATAATATATATAATGATGAATAGATAATCCTATAATTGACGAGGTAACTATAATAGTCTATCATATCATATACAGGCTTATGCCTCTCTGGCTCTCTTACAAGTAAATGTGACCCATGCAGATGACCAAAACCTAGTACGGGTTAACAAAGAATACAGGGATGTGGTCGATATCCTGGCGGAAAACCGGAACCAACTAGGGCACCCCTAGTCCTAATATGATGGTCCCGTAATAGGTTATATCATATATATACCCCCATAGCCTTCCTCTAGAGAAGAAGACGCAAACAGTTATAACTGCGATAGATGAGCAGAAAGTACTAATGAAATAATGTAACGACTCATTCTAGATAAATATTTTCGAAAACTAAAGCAGAGAAATTTGATTTAAACTATCTCTATGTTCCGATCGTTTGATATTATGTTAACAAATCTTGAAAGACTGTTGCGGCATGGGTCTCTCCTAGGCTCACGCCGCACCATGTTGTGGTCCCGAGTTATCAGAGAACGGAAGAAGCAACTAGGCGAGAGATGAGCAGTAGAAATAATGTAACGCTCATTTAGATAAAATTTTTACTAAAAAGCACCCATTTGATTTAAAAACGACGGTCGTTTGATATTTTTTCAATTAAGCTTGGTAATCAACTAGGCTGTAGTATTTTGTACTTATACATTTTTTCATTATGGTAAATTGTGCATATACCATGAAAATGCATAACATGATTTCGATTGTTATGTAATTCTACTAAAATGTTGAATTATGAGCAGTGCTGCTGGTCAGTGAGGAACTTAACAGATGTATGGCGTCGTTAACCTTTGTTTATCAGTTTGGTTTCACGGCAAAATCTGTTAAATGCCGTATGTGGGGGCCTAATGTGGTAGTTCATAGGTTCTGACATTAGTAAATATTATACAATGATTGGTCAAATTGTACATAAATGTAGGATCCATCTTAAAGGAAGGCAAATTGGGACTTCGGGATTTCACCCGCATGCGGCACAGCCAGTGCAAGTCGAATTATGAAATCTCAGAGTTACCGGATGGTGTCCCTTGTCCAATCACAGACACCTCAAGTCAATTCATTAAACGGCAGGTTCCGTTTTAGCTGACCAATATATAGAGATAGAGAGTAGATATAGAGAGATATAGAGATAAGAGAGAGAGAGAGATATATAGAGAGGAAGGGCATGATATAAGAGAGAGAGAGGATCTATAGATATAGAGATAGAGAGGATAATATAGATATATAATCTATCTATATATATATCGATTATCTATATAATATATATATCTATATATATATATCTATATAGATATATATTAACACATGCATTCGGGGGTGTTCACATCGTGTATTCTTAGGAATAATAATTTAGGTTTATGTGACATAATTAAAATACACTGGCCTTTTTAAGAGCAACCATCGAAGTGTCTGTACTAGGAGAGAACCTAAAAAAATAGTCTCCTAGTGAGTGCAATTTCTAATTTCGCTTGGAGTGGTCAAGGTGCTGTATCCGACTACTTCATATATATGCTGACTATATATATATATATATATATATATATTATATATATATAGATATATAGATATATATATATAATATGCATATAGATATATATATATATATATATCTATAGGAATGTATACTACTTTCATATATAGGCATATATATGACATATATATATATATATGCATATATAGAAAGTAGTAATATATTATAGATATATATATATGAAAGTAGTATATGATATCCCCCATATATATGTATATATAAATACATGTACATTCTCTCGCTCTCTCTATCTCTCTCTTGCCCTCTCTCTGTTCAACGTGTACAAAGGTGACATTGGTACGCATTGACAAATGCAGATATAGCTCGTTTAAAGCCAACGGTGAAGTGGTATATTTACAACGGTTATAGTAAGGTATTAAGTCTACCTAGAGATAAGTAGTACCGTAACGACACTCATTTGTTGTGCCCCACTGTTTCATCCCGGAGTGTAACCTTCCCTTCATGTACATGCATTCTACGTATCTGCACTTGATTAGTATTCCATTGCGCCGAAACAATATAGGTCGATTAAGTTAAATGATATGAAGTGGTTGCATCGCGCCTTGCCTCAGCGGTTGTAAGGCACATGCTGTAATCACATCTTTCTTTGTACACCTACCAGGCCATGTCACACTACCTTCTATCCCACGATATCATTAAACCAACCACTAATGAGTACCTTGTCTGGCATCAAATAAGCCTTATTTGAACGCATGGGAAGAAGCAATTAACCTTCTCTGAAAAGGATCTTTGTTCCCTCAGTACACAAGGAATGTGCTGCACAAGAGACACAGAATGTTTTTGGGATCAACTGCAACCTAGTTTTCTCCGATGAATTCGATGTTAGAATCATTCATTTCCATCATCCAATTTGTCCTAAGCAAATCACACTGACATCGTTACGTTCAACAATGGGACATTGGTTCCTCATAAATTTCAATGCATTGGAAATAAATATTAGTTCATTTTATTGAACACTATTTATGCTAGAAGATCTGGTGATTATTAGCTTATTGCTAACGAGTTAACGAGACGTATCTCCGGGACATCATAGACGAAATATTGTGCTGGTGTTATAGCAATATGCGTTGTCATTGCTTGCCACGAGGCCCAGACATTGACATTACGGCAACAAGGTTTCGTAAATTATATTAAGCCGCGGTAGCTCAATAGAACTCATTTTGCTCATTACATACTGAAACGCGGTTAGGAATGCTACGGCAAAAGTATTTCTGTAAACTCAGAAGAATAGCTTAGTAGATTGGAACTAATGTAAAACAGAATGGACGTAACCGCTTACACTGTACACCAAGCCAACTTTCGGCTTCATCTACTAAATGTTATGCATTTAATCGCGAATTGAAAACAAACATTACTCTTGATCAATACGTTGAATTACAACACTTAAATGCACACTCGCAACGGAGCAGATGCATATTACCGCATGAAATAGTCGCTTATAATTTGACATCCAAAACATTCCCCTTATCGACAAAAAGGGGGCATGCTTACATGCACTGAAGCATCTGTGATGCGTACTGCCTGTTTACGATCTACGAAATTACACAAATAAATACACTGTTATTGGTTACCTCTAAATAAATGAATACCAGTTCACTGAAATATAACATACCTAGCTTTTCTGCGTGGCGCACGAATACTGGCTAGCACTGTTATGTAAGATTGCAATCGTCCTGTTATCAAGTTCATACCACAGCGTAATCTTAATGCGTCTGTGACACTAACGCCGCAAGTAATTTAGGATTGTCTGTCGCATTAATGATTCACTGTAGAGAAAAACCTACAACAATGCAACAGGCATTTTGCACGCAGCAGAAGCATGTCTACCTTGTTATTAGATCATTCCTTACGGTTTAGTTGCTAAACAGGAAAATTTTACCAATGACCCCATTTGCGCATGAACCTTCAGGTGTTGCGGTCACCTGTCGTGCTATATGATATTACTGCTTCTAAATATTAATTTGTGAATATCCAACGGTTCATTGTTACGAATGGAAAGTAAATCATTACAGAAAAGCAAATACATCCCCAACATAACCAGATCGCATTTTTTTTCTAATTAGGAATGCTTTGGACTAGGACATATGTTCTACCCGTAGAACAATGTTCCATGTCTAACATTGCAATAAAAAAAGAGTGCCTATCAAATAATGAGAGGATGTGACGGCTTCCTAAAGTCTACAACTATCGTAAAAACAAACAAACATACAGACATACATACATACTTGCATGCATACATACATATTTATATTCATACATGCATACATACATACATACATACATACATACATACATACATACATACATACATACATACATACATACATACATACATACATACATACATACATACATACTTGCATGCATACATACATACTTATATTCATACATACATACATACATACATACATACATACATACATACATACATACATACATACATACATACATACACATACATACATACATACATACATACATACATACATACATACATACATACATACATACATACATACATACATACATACATACATACATACATACATACATACATACATACATACATACATACATACATACATACATACATACATACATACATACATACATACATACATACATGCATACATACATACATAAAAAAACACCGACTACACCGGCCTTTAGGGGCACGCTATATATATATGCGTTCTTTTGTCAGCCGACGTGTCCTGGAGGCTATTCAATGTCTAACGATTACATAAGGCAGTTGCTCTGTTAATGTTCGCCTTGTATGTGTATTAACGATTTCCTAAACACCCATGAAACTTATTGCGCTCTCCTAACTAGATATGATCCTCACAATAGACGAGCAACTAACATTTATTGTTCTCTTCACAACACGGGCATGCTTTCATCATGATGTAAGTGCTTTAATGCCGGGAGCGCAATAATTTTGAATTTATCTATGACGGAATGATGAATTGCAAAATAAAAAATGGTGAATGCAGAAGCGAACAGTCTTATGAAGCCTATCATTGATTCACCCACTTGCATCATTGAGATATGGTGATCTATCCATAATATTTAGAAGGCGGTTCATTGATTCTGCCTTGCATTTAGCAGCATTTCGTCTTGCACGGCCTAATCAACACAAAACGATTGTCTGCTATATATTTGCATATAACAGAAATCATAATGTTAGATCCACAAATTGTCAGTGGAGATATTCGGCGTGGCCTCTTATACACATGTTAGGTACAGCTGGTCCTTCTATATGCGTTAATATGTTTCCCACTAACAATTTGTAGTTAATTCCTTGCGTCGCTGATTTACTAGGGATGTCCGAATAGGGAACTTTTGTTTTCATTGTTGGCTAGCTCTATTCTTTTAATCAAGTCGCGATGTTTGCATTCAGTCATATGACAGCAGCTACATTGTTATGTACCAGGGCCACGTATTAAATCATTGACTGAACCAAAAGGGATAAATCACAAAGAATGAGAGTCAAAGGATTTCACTAGCATATTAGATGAATAAATGATTGTACATCTCACTCAAGCAGTGGACATTATTGGTTTCTAATCGGAACATTGATCATGAGCACGAGCTGCGTTGTCAACAAACGTGTTTGTCATAAATTGAGGCGAAGCACCAAAAGGACAACTATAATTAATACAATTTTATCATTTCATTTCTTCATAAAACGAATGACAAACCACATTATCCGCCACCAATCAGGTTATGTCTAGACAATGAGTGCTTTGGTAGATACAATGAAAGCAGCCTGATATAATCACTGGAAAGAGTACATAATTGTCATCGTTGATGGACGAGGCAGTTGTTGCCTACGATAATGAACTAAAATAAAGTGCCACTGAGGAGAACGATTGAAAACCTCGTAAAAATCCAACATTTACTACACCATTCATCACATGTGTAGATATTATATAACACGGCAAGACAAACATTATCCAACTGCGTTTTATAGAAATCAACGCTAAAAAAATACCTCGATCAAATTTTATATAGTGAAGATTGCAGAAGGAATAAAATGAAAAGAACAACTTTAAAGATTGAGATCCAATAAGATCCACAAGGTGATAATGTAAACTAATGACTTCCAATAGACGCCCACAAGGTGACATTGTTAACTGTAGTCAATTGCATAAACAACAGGCAAAATGAATTTACTCAAGGTTAACACACGAGTCTGGATAGTGAAGTGTGATGTTTCATTTCAGCGCGCGTTGTGTGCCCAACATTCATAGACAATATGCTAACGGGTGACCTTTACCTAGGGCATTTTTAACTCTTAAAGTAGCTGTAATTCTATTATCTGCTGTCATAATAATTTATGTGACAGTATGTTTCAATGAACAAGGTCGTTTATTATGGGTATAGTAAGGTTATATTTGTAAGCAAACAGGCAATCATCTTAAAATATAGGTGCGAACTAACAAGTTGGGTATTGCAGCATGTAGAACATGCTTATATTTTAACGAAACCAATATAATATCATGAATTTAAGCAATGTAAATGTTGGCATTGTGGCATCCATGCCGTGTTATTACTGGAGAACTAACGACAGGCAAAAATGCAATCTTATCAAGCTTACACAGGGTGTATGTGGCGCTACATACTTGATGGTGTTCTCTCGGTCTGATCATACAACGTGTAGATAAGCGGGGGTGGTGGTGGGGGGGGGGGTGGGGGGGTGGTGTCAAGAGAGGTCATAACATTAGTATTTTCAGTCAAATCCTCGTCTATTGGCCTGTTGTAATACATAGTCCAGTGCACGGTTCGCTTAAAACTTGCTGATACACATGCTGATGCATAGCGGTACATTTTGACCGATTCTGTTAGCGGTGGTAAAAAATTATTTCACAGCAGTTCTGCCTCGCTCAAATTCCTTCAATTTAGTTAAACTTATATCCATTGCAGCAGTCTCACATTTGAGCCACATGATTTCAAATGCAATGTGGTAGCGATATGGATTCATTCGTGTGATATAGGATGATTGTAGGTTTGACGCACTAAGATTGCATACTAACGAGGGTTGTTTTAAGCTGAAAGACCACTCAACCTCATTTCACTAACGTTCACACCTGGATGGCTACTAACGAACTGTCAATTATTTTAAGAGTCTTCTTGTCTAAACTAATGAACCTGTCACCTATACATGAGCTTGAAGAAATCCAAGCCAGTAGGGAAATGATGTTTTATACGTACGTTTCTCTTTTTGGTGTAATGTAAAGCATAGAACTTAAGCTGGGGCCATTATGACCAAATGTGACGCTATTTCCCTCTTTATTGTTTGGTCAACGTATGAAGTAAATTGTGGTGGTAAATTTCAGATCACAATCAACGGCATGATATGAGAGTTGCTTGAGTGAAAACAGATTGTCGCTATGATATTTATATCAGTATTTCGGGATGCCATGCAAGTGAAGCCAAGTATGTTCGTCATGCATATGACGCCAAATTCATGTGATTGTCGAGATGTTCCTTACCGGGGATTATTAAATAATTCATAAGCTCTTTGCTGTGATATCTAACGGCGGCAAAAACATAAATGTTTGCTATAGAATATATGTATAATGAATAAATGCTGAATATATATAATAAATGTTTATTTTGATGATTTAATGATTCTTCAACGAAATACACCCGCAATTTAGTAGACAAACAACGGGATTGTTCAACTATATTTATAGATGACGTACCTAGCACGAGTATTTGAAGTTGTTTTCTCAATGATCTCGCATATTTTGGAGCAACAACCGTGGGATTTGCTGCTTGAATTGCTAACACCCTGTATGAATCACATGGCATATCATATTGTTTAACAAAAGTGACTTCCGTGATAATGTCAAATATATGATGAATGCTCTTCCTGTACGAATGGTGCTGTCTCGTCCAAATTCCCCGGGATTTTACTATTAATTTGTGTAAAGGTGTGTGGGGGGGGGGGGGGGGGGGGGGGTGGTGCGTAGCCGCCTCGATCAATTAGGACAAAGTCGCCGAGCCCATGTGCGTTCATAGTTGCGTTTACATCACACACTTGCAAACTCACGCCCAGATAGTCGGAGCATTGAAGAAGTGATTAATATGATCTCACATCGCTATGTATTTTTGCCCGTTAACTCTATTGCCACGGTGGCATTGATTAACTAATGTGATATATGATGATTTTGGTTTTTATTACGTACATTGCAGCGTGTTCTGTGTGTCGATGACAAGCTTTTGAGTTCAACGAATAAGACCACCTATCCTCATTTTACCTCCGTACGTCCCGGGACGGTTACTTACCAGCTTGCAATTAAAATCCTTGTCTACTGAAATGAATCAGTCAGCAAAACATGGATCTGACAAAACCCACACTAGCTGAGAAATTAGTTGTTTCAAATGTAGAGCCACGAAGTTGAATTGGCACGTGGACTGATACTTAGAACGACAAAACAGCCCTTGTCATCTGAAATCACTAGGCTTACGTCCGACATTACAGCAAATCATTTAACGTGCGCTGTTTGTATCGGGGGCTTCCCGCTGCCACGATTGAATTTGATTGATAATTGGTACCGAACCGCTAAATTTGCCTGATGCTAACCATTTAAAAGTTTCTTATCCCGTTACGTCAAATAACATCGCTCAGTCTTATCGTGGACCGATTCGTGCTATCGAATGGATTGCTTACAGCGTTTAATTTCATCCTAACGATGATATGGCCCCATTATCCAATGCACTCTGTGACCCCTTAACGATGATGTGGTTCCATTATCCAATGCACTCTGTGACCCCTTAACGATGATGTGGTCACATCATCCAATACACTCTGTGACTCCTTAATAAAATGATAAGATAAAGCCTGGTCATATCCGTCATTGAACATTGGCGCACTGTGATCACAAAGCGCCATGATTACGCCTATCTATTACAATTATACACAGCTACATTTGTTCATGGAAGGTAGAAACACATATTCTACCTGTTTAGCCGTGAGCATTGGAGGCGTAGGTGCGTGTTCCCCGGAATGATCTCCAACCCCGATAATCACATTCAGACATTGTAAATGCTCCTGATGACTCATCCTGACACTGACATAAGTCGCTGCATTGTTTTGTGTTCAGGTGGTATGTGCTTCAAGCTTGGTGTCACAATTTGCCAAGTGTATTGGATGAACTTGGACTGCTTTTGTGCTGACGAGGTAGTTGACACCTCTGCAAGGTGCAACCCTTACATCTGTAGATCTCGTCTACATCAGAGGCGTTCCTGTAGTAGTTAACTAGATATCCAAGTGTATCTGTGTATACATAATGTAAAAAAAGCGGTACAATGCTGAACATTGCATAGTGCTTAGCATCAGAGTCACTATTTTGAGGCTCATTATTCACTGGTTAAAATGGCACATTGTGAGCTTTGACTTGACGTTTATGAAGAGCTCATTCTACAAATTAAGTAAGTCTGCGCCCATGCGGCGAGCTCTAGGCTACGTGGCAAGGCCACTTATACTTACCGGCATTTCCCTGGATGATTTGTAAGGAGCGATGACCTCGCTATTGGGTGTAGTATTGTTCATTTAGACATGGGTGTCCTTATGTGCGACCTTTGATATTGCATAGATTGCTTTGAATCTTCCAACATTGCTTCCCTATATGCAGTACTCTGAGTGCGATACACTATTTTGCCTATGTTGATTGCAGGGTTGTAAGCGAGCAGTATCATCATCAGTAACCAGGCGACGACATGCTAAATTAGTTGCTCTTCTCAATATAACCAAATAACAATATAAAACTGGGAAGTGGTTAATCAGAACGTAGTGCATATTATATCTACATGCTTTCAGTTTTGCGCAAACCACTGGTACAACCGAACTAAATAATAAATGCGTTGTTTTACTGAATTGTGACATCATTTATGCCCCAGACACAGAAGTCCAGCATAAGATGCAGACATAATAGGCGGTGCATACGGCTCGCAACTCTTTTGTGCTTTCTTATGTAATGCGGACGCATGGCACGATAATCTAAACTGTCCCTGCCACTAACGATGGAACGCGATGGAATTAATTGATGCAGTGACATGAATCCTTCGCGTGAACATCTTCGCTTTGCTGAGATTCGAAAGTACACTAAATACATGATATCATAGTAAGATTGTTTCATTAGATGGAGCATTATTGAGGTAAATAGTTTTGACCAAAATCAAGTAGTGTTATAAATAAGGTTACGTTTATTACATTTCATTCAAAATTCCACTGCAATAATTCGTTTGATAATACTTCCGAGGACGCTTTACAATATTGACTTGTTTTGACCTAGTTACTATGATGTACGCTACTCTTTAACACCTGACATCGCAAAATCACTCTTAAAAAAATACATTCATTTATCTAAATATATGTAAATTTGTAACACTTGAGTATCTAACAGAATGTTGAACAAATCTTGCGTATGTTTCTTGACGTGAATCAACAAGCTTCAGGCAAATTACGTTGCAATACATCGAGCAGCAGCTGCAGTGAGAGGCTGCTGGTATTTGTAGTAAACTTTGTATATCCTACAATCGGTACATTAATCGACTGACGAAGTGTTTGGCCTGATTGATGACGCAGCACAAAATGGACCTCTACAGTGCACAAATGATATGATCTTATATCTTCATAACACGAATCACAAAACGCAATACCCGCCACCCTCCAGGTAATGTGTAGACATCAGGAGTTTTGGGCAATACAATTAAAGCAGGCTCAAACTGTAAATGGGAGAATAAAACACTACTATCATCGCTGCTGGCCAAGATCATTGTTTCCTACGAATCATACAAACAAAAGTCTCAAAGATTAGAAAGGCTTAGAAATCATATATATACGATGCACTTCAACAGACGAGTAGATGTAGAGTTTAGCTGCTACCTTTGGAAATAAATGCCAACCATCTGTTTAGCTTAATCATCTAAACAGCTTCAGCAAATACTACCTATCCAACTATGGCGATTGTGTCAATTTAGTAAAATAAGTTCTTATCCGTCCTTCTCGTTGGATATCCCTATTCGTCTTCTGTTACGTCCGCTATGATCTACTGGTGCGTTTAAAGACGTGCAGAACGAGACAGCGCCACATCCGCTATACCTGTTCAGTTATGACTAAGTAACATCTGCCATAACTTGTTCTATTACGACAAAAGCAAATTCTCTAAACCTCTGCATGAACATGATGTCATAGTGTCATCACTGGGGATTATCGTATCATACTCCTTAATACTTGTAGTTTACAGTATTGTACTGGCTCAAAAATAATAGTGATGCTCAGAACAAGCACAGGCTGAATGGTACGCTATTAAATGACGTAGTCATTTGACATGCTTTGCGGCGCAATCAACAAGCAAATAGCAGTCGTAGATACTAGGTGTTAGCATTAAAGCGTCTGGAAACACGCTACATGTCAATCATGGCTAAAATACAAATTGATATATTCCTTAGGCGCGGAAGGTTTCTGCGAGGATAAGCAACTGGCAGTCGTTTCCACTGCAGCGAGCACATCCCTTGATGGTCTCTGACTGCCGATACATTAGCCTCCTAGTCTAACAGACGAGACTTGCCGACCTACCTCATACAGCCAATTTACTATTCAAAAGTGTCATGATGACTTTTTCCGCCATCGAGCCCTCTAACGTGACTTCTTGCCACATTGCAAATCGATAAAATATTTATCTTTCAAAGTATATGGAGCAAATGCGCTTTGGTTAAACGCATTGAAAGGTATTCTGTGTTTCATCAGGACATTTATGTGTACGGCTGACATGCTACCATTACGAGCAAGTCATTCGGCAATGCGAGATATGCGCTATAGGGCACAATAACTACACTGAATGTTTAATACGCAATAAACGGTTTGTAGCAGGTAGTCACATTATTACATTAACGATAATGATTGTAAAATGATTCTTTTATGTAATTCATGTTCCATGGAGTCAAAATGTGCTACATAAGATCAAAAAAAACACTGATACAGTTTTCTTTTTCATGCTAATCAATCCATATCCACAGTATGGTAAACAATGACATCAGTACTAATTTGGAATGCATAATGTAAATAGTAAGGAATATTTGTTGAATGGCCATTGCATTGCCTTTTTCATATAAAATAACACGGCATCAGGGGAGCTTTAAACTACTCAACGTGATAATATTCTGACCATAGCATTATGCAAGTAACAAACATATAACAGCAGAACAAAAACACGATTATTCCTTTTCTCTGTTCATAGGTATTACCGGCTTTAAGATTGTTTACTGCTGGGAAATTAAATATGCTACGTTTACATCAAATGAGTTGTTCACTGGTGTGCAGGTGTCTCGCGTACTCTTTCTCTGATGTGTCTGCTAATTGGCAGCAATTTTACTAGGAACATTATTGATATAGGTTCCGTAAGAGTCTTCAGTTCAATAGTAAATTGTTGCTACGCTCATACCATTACCTTACTCTGATAATTGATATACTTAACTCTGGTGTATCAACATGCAGTCTTTACAGCGGAGACATGGACTGTAGCACATTTTACACATATCTAGCTATGATAAAATTTATTGGTTATACAAACGTGCGATGTTGATGTTTCAACAAGGAGCTGTTTCAAAGCCTGTACTATTATTATCTAAACCTCGGAGTTTAATATAGGCCTAAGACAAAAACGTGCTGGTGATTAAAATATGCAAATTCTTCGATAGTTATCCAATTGAATTATCCCTCAAATCCATACATATAATTTTGAACAACATCTTGTAACCTTACTTCCTTGCGTTGTGCCAAACTTGCCCCAAGCACTTGCTTACCCATTTAAATGGCCAACACTTTCTAACAGATGACATCGTACTCAATGTTGGGGACATTACAATGTACACTTTGGTTGATAAATGCATTTGTACCACGGGACACGGCACAATTAATGGGGCTGTCTGTCAAATAAGAACAACGTCAAGATCATAGTCATAATGGACTCGAGCATTACTGCTTAGCGACACAAAATAAGCAATAGGTGGTTTGTGTCCACATTACAAAAACACAAGTAGCACCCCACAATGACTGCCATTGATTTGAGCGCGTGATGCTGATGCTAAGTGCATTTCGACTGATGTAAAACAGCAGACTTTTATCCCAATCCCCTGCTTCTGATTGTTATACAACGTGATACGCCCTGTTGCCTGCGTAGATACGCATTGTGTCAATGCGAACGAAAGAGATCGTTTTGCTGCAGTTTTAAAGATATAATACCATGAAAATGATTTCGGCGGCACTTTAAGAATGCACATAACAGCCGTGGAATGACGGACAATGTGACATCAGTGTTATTGTTCTTGGGGTTGCCTTGGGTATATTGCATACTGCTGTGAAATATGGAATATATCTGTATGTTTTATTTACCAGGCCATCAGAGGCATTGTTATAGGTGTCAAATATTTCACTACCTGAGGAAACCGTTGATTTCATGTTTGAAAAAAAACCGAGATATTTAACAAATGACCCTAAGGCTTATCCCAGTAATTTATCTATGCACCAGGTTCAAGTGTTATGATATATTCACTTACCTAACATTACTTAATATTACTCACATTTAAATTTATTCCAAAGCTACTTAGTCATTCGTTGAATGACACATGACGTCATCCGTTACGTGGTTCATCACCAGTATCTGATGATTCATCTCCAATGGCTGCACTTCATTTGTTTAGCAGTCATTATGCTGAAAGTTTAGATGCATATGCATCTCAAATTCTGTTCCAATAGGTCACCGCCGATATCGTCACCACCAATACAGCATCCTTTATCCAACAAAATGCTTTTGCAATTCTTACTTTCGACATTGTGGTCTCCACCAAGCCTCATTTGTGCTGACTCCCCAACCTTATTTTAAAAATATAATCCATGTTCTGGAACAGTACCTTTATTGTTCGGATTACACGAAGAGAAATTCAGCGTGGAAATATCGTGTAATATGTCATTCAAAGGCTTCATACCTCACTATATCCTCTGAATGGTTTAAAATCAATATGCGAACCAAAGCAACCGACAACACAGACAGATAGCGGACGGGTAATATTTTGGAATGCGACACAAATGTTTGCTGTGTAATTGCGCCGCTATGTTTAAAAATAATTAGTAGCACATCAAAAAGCCTATAAATGCGTGTCTGAACACTCTTTTGCGCAACATCACATGGTTTTGAATGTAAGATGCAACAACAAATATATACCTCCATATATTAACTGTGAAGAAAGTGTACGCACACAATATGAAAAAGGTTCGATATAAACGGCATATTTCGAAGAGCTGTCAATATTATGAGCAAACCTACCATAATGCTGATATAAAGGTGGGTGGCAATTTTGAGAATATTCCGACTTAAGTGACAGGACTAGACGTATGTACTAATGTGTAGCATCATAATGCGACTCAACAGGACCTCCAGGTCTCGTGTAATGTCAACTCAAACGAAGACTCGAGTCAATAACTTGGATCTTCTTGCATTAAAGTATTCTGTTATTATGTCAGTATTAATTCAACAAACATGTGCATATCAATTTACACATAACTCGATGCAATAGTCAAGTCATAGATTGCTTACAACGCATTGACATGACTTAACAATTGACTGTAGCAAGTAGTACAACGATCATACCAGGTTATGGTAATGGACACACATGATAAATAAGGCATAACAGCTCTACAGACGCGGGCCTCAGTGTGTGGGCGATTGCAGTATATCACGGCTATATGGTTACGCTTTGAGCTCTTGCACCACTCCATGTAAAACATGCATGTGCCATAAGTCTGCTCGCTGGATAAATGGAAGACTGGTAAACAGAAACATCATCTGAAATGGTAACGCGCAAAACCCAACCGATATTTTGCTGCCAGCAACTATGCAAACAGTAGCAGTCGGATTGTTCTCTACAGAACAGATCGCAAGGTAAGACACAAATACCATAGAATATATCAGATATAATTTCAAAAATGCCCATGATTGTACAGTTATGTATTTAAAACGATATTTGTGACTGGCTTCGACCAATAATGACCGGTGAATGTTGACAAATATTATGACCATACCAAGTGGTAGTCCACCGATTAATCATCGTAGTGAGCTCGAACCCCTTCAATTTATTTGTTTTTATCTTATTCGCAAAAATTGTATTTCTAATCATTTAGAGTGAAACAAGATCCACATCAATGTTTTGCGATATATTGCTCAAATCAAGGTATATTGTAACGATGAAGTCCGACTCATTACCAAATATATGATTCTTCGTAACTCTATGTCACAATTTAAGTATTCTGTGTCTTTTCCATTCAAGAGCAAAATAAATGAGAAGTATGAATAATCAATCCCGGAGTTCAAATTGTTGCCCTAGTATAACCAAAAAAACAACATACCATTGTTAAAACCTTTTATTACGATTTAGCCAAACTATTAGTTCTGGTCGTGCACTTACCTTTCCGGCTGTTTTATAGCTGTTTGTTGGCCATAGCCTCGCCGACCAATCCGCAATTAACAATCATACATGGCGAACATTGAGCTTAACATGGTTTACAGTCCCTGCCGAGACGGATATCCATGTGCGCTCATATGCATGATCAGGTAGCTGAAAACTAGTTTGGTAATCTTCACTTGTTTGAATAGTCAAATTCCTTCAACTACCAAGTGAAACATTGGGTCGACATTATACGCTAGCCTGTCTTCGCTACGCCGCCCTCCCATCACTGCAGTAGAATGCTTTCGCTGATTGATCTATGTTTACTTTAGATCACGGAGCAGCTAATGAAGTATCGTAAGTGATTGCGCTGACAATGTCGGAGAATAAGGTCTGAGCATATTCATAAATATTCATGGAGCCCATCAACCACATGACGATTACTACCGCGGGAATAAAACTCGTCCGTTTTACCTTCAACAACCAGATCGTGTGTTTTTGTATAAGAAACGCAAATTGGCTCTAGTCAAGCACAACAGGTAGGCTGCATTTGTGTATTGCGTCTTATCCACATCGCAAATATACTTTAAGAACAATTGTGCGGGTGCAATAGGATTTAGTTTGCATTGACATACCATAACAGAATACCTGGTAGGACGAATGCTATAACCTCTTTCCCTCGCTTTTTTGTGATATTCCGGCAATCGTCTCATTGCTGCTGACTCGATCCACATCTGCAGACAAATATACGTCATTAGAAGAACGCACAAACAGACCGAACTTTGTTAATTATGTTAAGCATAGTGGTTCGTGTATCGACGCATATTCATCTCGTTGAAAGACTTTTGATGTGAACTCACATGCGCGGTCAATGTAACCTAAACAGTCTTGATCATGATGGCGCGACCCAATAAAATCTTTCGGGTTTTCATTATTGTATTAAGAATAGGTGTTTTTTATATACTTTCTTGACATTGCTACCATATCTTAGACCGTCAGAAACTAAATCAGTATATACAAACACTAGTATGCAACCAAACAACAGTGCCGCACAAATGTAAAAATAGCAAACAACAGGGAATACAACGAAACTTTGAAGATGCTAAACTTCGGAAAATTTATTCATTTATGGGCCGTCATTAATTTCTTATGTCCAGATATGCCACTACCATACCCCGTCTATTAACGTTTGAAATGTCATACATAGAGATTCATTGTTGATTTCTGGTCGGTCGTTGGTCTACTTAACGCTTTGGAGACAGCCCAGGCGCTTTATTGCTAGTCAATATTGACCAATGTCTTATGAACAGCGACGCGGTTTTTGCTTGCATTCGTATCTATTAATCTAGCATGGGCGAATCTCATCACTTCATTGTGCAACATCAAAGTCAAATCCTGCTCTAACAAACCCAATTATTCAAAACTTCTCTCGACTGCGAGTTAGTTGCACTCCTGTTAAATGTTAAGAACCTGAACACACGGGATTGCAGCAAGGAAAAATAAATTAGATGAAACCTCGATTGCGCGATACCAGACGCATGTATCACTCTAGCAAACCGGGTCGGATTACCAAGTCCCGTGTTGTTAATAGGTTAGGTGCTCATCTGAGGTGAGTTGGACATTAATTTCTGCTTTGCAGGTACTGATGCTGGAGGCTGTAAAATGCAAAGTCAGTGCTGTATAATGACCCCCCACACATTTAATTGATACGACAAAACAATTTCATGATCATTTACCGTTGATAATAACAAAGACGTAATAACGTACTATCCAGTTATGATCAGAATTGCCGAACCAAGTTCCTTTGCCGATTTATCACTATCTAAATGGTTATTAGAATATATCAGAACCTGCATTTTATGAACGCAAGTAATCACAATTGGCTAAGTAACTTACATCCATTCATTAGGAAAGCATTGATTGGAAATCGGAACAAATAAGGAGCTAGCAGGCTTCATGGATTATTGTCAAGCTATTATGTTAATAGACATATCTCGCCATCGTGATTTCATAATTGTTCCTGTTTAAACCATCAAAGTTATTTAAAGGCAATTATACAAAATAAAATTGTTGAAAGATCGACAGTTGTGATGCAGATCCAACAGCAGTAACTCTGGTAGCAATAAGTCATTTAGAGTATAACTCAATGGAAAGTTGCAGTTGTAGTTAAGCACAAACAAAATACAGGGCAGCTTTTGTATATTGAACAAACAGTCGACGTGGATTGATGCTAGAAGCAATTATCTGTATGTGCATTCCATAAAAGCACCCCGTTGGTTGATAATAAAATCCTGGGACATTGCCGTATAAATATTATTAATATCAGCCAAATCAATTTAGATCAAAGATTGGGAATATTCGTTAACAGCGATAAGCGTCTCATTAACGATATGTTATATCTTATGACCCTTGACACTGTTATCATGGTGAAAACGCTCCAGTCTCCCATTCAACATCTCCTCTGTCAGTTACCAATGTGTAGCTTTTTAAATGATCAATCAAAAATCACAATTTTAAGAGATGCTTACGACGTTAACGTGCATCCGGTATTAGAATGCGTTTGTACTTATCTACTAATTTAGCTTGTAGACGATCGTTGTGACATTTAATACTGTAACATATGCGTGCGCGCTCCAGCAACATCAATTTGCTCATTGGAATTATTATCCGCTTTAGTGAGGCCGTTGACGGAGATTGGATTATGGTTTTAGAAATAAACAATGTTGTAGTATATTACATGCTTGGTAATTAGCTTCTAAAATTGGAAGATTTACCAGTAAACGCAGCAGTATGAATTATAAGGATTTCTGTTAGACCACCGTATATTTACCACGTCAAAGGTGTCCACGTCCTTATTGTATACCTATTATTGTTTTAGATCGACCAATTCATGGCGGTACCTATTGAGCTAATACCACAGTTAGAGGAAGTTAACTGATTGACAATTGTGATATGATATCCACTGCAAAACAACGATTCACTATAAAGTTAACAAAAAATGGATGTCAGAGCTAGATCCAATCTGAGTTGTAGCTAGGTGTTACTTAATCAGACACTGATGCTCGTGCTGGGACTTATGTTACATCCTCGTCGCGTGGTGTACAGCAGCACCCTATAGTGCTGCCATGAATTAATTTGTGTTCCGCATTTCACTGGCAAGTCGGCAACAATATCCTGGTTGGACTTTGCTGTTAATACCACGTTTAAAGTTCGTTTAATTAGCAGCATTAGGACTAAAGTCAGATACTGGGGTAGAAAATGCATATGATTTTGTTTTTAGTTGATAATTCAGGATAATGACTAAGTGCAGAAACAGAACATCCATAATATGAACCGTTAGGTACTTGGGTGCCATTGCGAAGACGCAATATATTCCAAAACGTAAATCACGCCATCTGGTTGAAGAAAAGGTTGTCCAAAATATTTTTTAAGGTCATCACAACTAATAATTTAGCTACATTTACTCTGTGTAAAGTTGTTATCACTATAACTATGATGACAAATGTCATTTTACGGAGCCGTGTTGTTTAAATTGATTGATGTGGACGCCTTGCACCCCACACTGCCCGAAACGTTTCGATTTCATAGTTTACCCCAGCAATTTAAAGTGGGACAATGAATCTATGGAGCAGGCACTTTGACGCATACAACTGCTTTCTTATGAATTGTGCACCACCACATGACGATGTAAGTACAGTTTATCGTACTGAATGTTTGAACAATGCCCAGAGACATTACCAGAACAGCAAGCACGGGAAACCAAACACATATGCTGTTTAAAGTGCGTACGAGAAATATCTCAGAGTTTTGATCTTTTCAATAACAACACAGGGTACACTTTTTCAGAATCAGACAATAGCGCTGCACGCAAGGTATGTCGATCTGTGGTTTGTTGATGCTTTAAACCAGAAAAACCGATCCATATGCTGTATGTTTTGTTAACAGCACCATTATAATACCTCAGTGGAAAGAGCACAGATGTGCGTTCAATGATTTGTTGGGGAGATGTTTGCATAAGATTTAAATTAAGCATAATCCAGGCAGGTAAAATAATAACCCGACCTAATTACAGCTAGGTACATATACTGAACTAAGGGTTAACGTTTAAAAGATTAGTGTTCATGGTCGTCAAAATAAGTTTGAGGTGCTGATAACGAAGACAAACTTTCCCAATACTAATGTTAACCTAACCTGGTTTATCAAATATCAAAGTTGTTCACTTTTCAACTAATTTGCTTTATTGAAGTTGTTGCCTTTTTGCACAACGATAGAGCAAGCACCATATATAGTTTGACAAAATGTCGTGGTTAGAACAACATTAACCATAAATATAAGTAGTAAATACCCAATATGAATGGTTGATTCTATATTAGCAAAAGAACAGTATGGCTTTGATTCGGGGGTAATTGCAATAGCCTAATTTAAGCTGTGTATCAGTTCAAAATTATGTGGCCATGTTGTGGTCATACAACTGATGTGAATTGAGGTCATATTTTCTCAACATCGTGCCGTTTAACAGGCCTTTGATGTATTTCTCCTTTACTATGATTTTGACGTGTTTTGATGTAAAATTTGATTCAACTCTAGAAATTATTCTCTGTCCATGGTAATGTCCGATGTTTCTGATAAACTATTGCAACTGAAATAGAGCAATTTTCCCAAGAGTGAATTAAAAGTTACAACAGGGTACCTGTTATCCAGCATCAAACGCCTGACACGTACAATTATAATGTACCTGTAAAATGTTAAGGATAGGTGAATGGCCCAGAACTGCACCGCGAATATGGATGCAGCCTTCTTGAGCTGTGATATTATTATAACATATTCGCATTATTCTTTGAGGGATAAGTTAACCAAAGACAGTAGGTCAAACACCATCTTTCCATCATAGCCAGCATATCAACGTTTTTGCATCATAACTAAGATCTAGATTTCGTATCATAACTAAGATCTAGATATGACCCTACAGACTCTCACTGAGAATTACAACTGTACCATGTTATAAGTATAGATTATTTACTGTCTGGCACAACCTGCAAATGTTGCATCATATACTTGATGAGTTAGATTTTAATCTCGAGAAGGCTTACTCTCGGAAGTCACGGAATATTCATTTCCATGTTTTTCACTTAACCACGAACAAAAAGCATCGGCAAGACCCGACAGAACCGCTAGGTTGCTACTGTAAAATGACGACAAACCATTTTGTAAGACAGAGACGCAACAACTCTGTATGATTGTCGCACATCAAATTATCGATCAAATTGATAACCTCACCAAATTTGAATCTGCAAATACAAATGTAGAAATTATTCAACCACGCACGGTTGGCACTACGCGTGCGCTATAGCTACACTCAGCATCTTGCACACGAACAATCATCTGATGAGATTTACACAGAATAACTGACCAAGTTAAATGTTA
>CM067358.1:3342880-3345380 GCA_034190875.2 Urechis unicinctus | reverse complement strand
GGATGGCTTTTAGCTACATGTCCATAATAGTCGCATTCGTATATATATATATATATATATATATATATATATATATATATATATATATATATATATATAGAGATATATATATATATATATATATATATATATCTATATATATATATATATATATATATATATATATATATATATATATATATATATATATATATATATATCTCTATATGTATCTAGTTATATATATATATACGCATATATATGTATGTATATGTATATATATATATTTTTATATATGTATGTATATGCATATATGCATTATATATATATATATATATATATATATATATATATATATATATATATATATATATATATATATGGATTGTTTTTAGCTACATGTCCATAATAGTCGCATTCGTATATATATATATATATATATATATATATATATATATATATATATATATATATATATATATATATTTATGTATATACATATTTATACATGGCTTAACCAGGGTTGGGGGTATTTCCCAATGCGCCGTTTATGACGTTGATAATGCAGATACTGTTGTATTTTTCCGAGTTGTGTCTAAAAAGCTAATGACATCCGCGCCTATCTGGAAGCCACTCAAATGATTGGATATTGATATCCGCATTCGAGGCACGTTCGTTGACTAAGTGTTTGTCGTAAATTCCCCCTGATGTGTACACACAAACGATCATCGATTTTGTGAATCAGATTACAGTTATCTAGTAACGAGATCATGCGGTCAAACGAGTTACATACTTTGAATATGTAGAGTTTTACGAGCAACTCACAGCATGGATTGCACTTAGGATCAGCCCATAATTGGTCAACTATATAAAAATGAAATATAAATAACGTTATCCGATTGAATACATGAATAAATTATATACGTCCATGGAGCAATATATTTGAGATAAGCTTAGCATTTGTGATTGCTTTGGACTGTCGTTTTCGAGGGGCGGATTCGACGTCATCAGTGGCCTAAATTAAATTATTGCAAACTCAGGCCACGGAATGTCGATGGTAAGGTGCGTTCGACAGTAAACTGTAGGGGACAGTAAACTCAAAAACAGTGACGATTTACCTGTCACATACTTTTTAGTTTGCCTTTATTGGATTCCCGGACAGTTATCCTAGGACGGATGTTCTGTGCATTTTACTCTTGGATCTATCTCTTATGTGACATCATGTTGCGAAAAATGTATTACGTTGGTCGCGTTGCTTTTGATACTATCGACATGTCTCTGCAAACCTGCCGCAAGATAATCAATATGTAATGGTATTTTTGTAAGACGAATATTCTAGCAAATAGTGTAGCGCCTTGCTTCAAAGAGTTGCTACTATTTCATTAGTGTCATATAACATGGAGAGTCATATGTGTACATGAAATGATGAGATGCTTCAGATAAAGACGGGATGATTTAGTATAGATCACAGCTTTTGCATTATACTGCAAGATACATGTTACTATCATGACTGAAACGATATATCCTTGAACACCATCTCGCATACACAATGATTTATGTGGAATACGATGTAGCCTTTGAGACATAAAACCGTGTCAACTTGAGTCGGCAAGCTTAGCTCAGTCCATAAAACAAATTGTTTGCGAACTCAGCTAACACCGACGAAAACAGCCCCCCCCCCCCCCCCCCACAAAAAAAAATAAATAAATTGATGGCTATAATTTCACACATATATAATCGTGATCAGCTTGTATCTAACATGGAAAAAGAAAAAAAATTATGTTATTAAGTGTTCATTAGAAAGAAAGTTGAATAAATGGCGAGGAATAATCGATTTAGACGGAGGAATCGAGATAACTGACAAGTCACCACGTTTTATTTATAAGCGTCAACCGAAAAGGTTGCTTGTGAATGTATCACTCACCTTGATTCAATCAGACTTTACAATATTATGTGATATCAAGTATATAGTCGTTTAGCCATCGGCAACGAGTTATAATAACACATATTCCACAGCGCTCGGGGCAGCAGCAGTGTTAGATGTATGAACGTGACCATAACGACACGACGAACCATTGACTCTTTTGCAGATGTTTTACACGATTAGTATGTACAATTATCGGCAAAATATTCACGGCTGATCCCCGCGAGGGAGTTAAATAGTTCCATCAACTATGCTTGCTCTAATAAAATTATAATTCGATGAACATACACTCTTTCGTCCAGTACTTGTTGAGTTTAGTTATATGACAGACCGTTTGAATTCGCGCGCATCTGGATAACCGCACGTCATTTGTCTATGATGTGAATTAACTTTTAGTGTTTATTGCCCAAAACAATCCTTATCGTTGATTGGCTTGGGACTGCTGTGCAAACTTCTCGGTAAGAATATGAGACGGATCATCACGCACATTATCCTACTTTATACAATAATCCTCCGGTGGAGACCTTCACATTGCTCCCATTCTAGCAAAGTTACATTCCAATTGTGTATGGTGGGGTTTAAAGGCATATAGTATTC
>CM067358.1:3285380-3337880 GCA_034190875.2 Urechis unicinctus | reverse complement strand
TGATGCGCATTGCATTTCAATCGTTTCATCGCGATTCCGCCATGGATGAGCCATTAAGGCAGGTTCATGGGGACTCAGCCCGCAAGAGGTCGTCCCGATAAAATATGTTCATACTTGATACATGAATTGAGGTCGAGTGAACTGCTCTTTTGTGAAGGAATATGTTGATATATTATGTATTTTCCGTCGCATTGCCCTTTTTCCGCTCTTTGCCAAAATGTGAAATTTGATATATTACTGAATTGGCATTTTAAGTCATTGCTATCATAACACTTAGCATTGCATAAGATAAAAACGATACGGTTATGGCCGAGTGGGGTCTAATTTATGTGTCACGAATCTGTCTGTGTCGAAAGGGGAACGTCGTGGCCGATGATTAAACTTGTTAACGTCAAAGTAACTCATCTATTAGACACATTAAAACGTGAATGAAGCTAACACAGAATAAACTGAGGCGGCGGAAACTACCATTTACCTTATATGACTCCTCGCTTTTTTTTATAGTGACAGCGCCGACGGTAAAACTTAGCAAATGCGACGAACACTGAATGATTTTACTCATTGACTAACCCCACCGATCCGGTAAAGTGATATTTTTATTGCATGCTTTTGAATAGCAATATACAAAGCAAAGAAATTTGTAAAATCGAAACACTATTTGACTCATCCAGTTTTTCTTTGTATATCTAAGATAAAATTGATTGGCATCATTGGTCGTCCATCGGCATCTAGCTTTGGCAGAAACGAACGTAAAGAGTGTCTACATACCAGTAGGCTGCATTCAATCTCATTCCATACGTACTTATATATTTGAAAGGTAAAGTATAACGTAGTAAACTCAGTACCATTAAGAGCGGATGCTCATTAATTCTTGTCTTATATTTGACCAATACAATTTAGTATAAATGACAGTGTTTAAAAAACAACTGCAAATGAGCAGCATCCACTGCCCGCGACGCTAGCTATATGGATTAAGATATTATAGTACATCAAGCATATAGTCATCCTACTGCTATCACACTGTTGATTTAGTACAGCTTGCAAGCGCTATCGTTAACATTGGTATGAGCATTATCAACAATTGTGCTTAGAAGGCCAAGTGCTCATTCGATACTGCATGCAAGGGATTCAGTACTCTCTGATAAGGCTAGCATATCTTACTGATATTACTGACGGTTTGAACTGTGTAAATTTAAGTGTTTCACTGATTTCTAATCAAATTTGTTGACTAAGTCGGATCGATGGTAAAATAGCACAAATGTTTCCCTAAGGGTCATCTTTCAAATTGATTGAAATTCTTATTAGATATCCAGGTAGATATTCAAATTTTAAAATATAGTAATATCCACTATGACGCAGGTAACGTTTACAAATATATAAGCAACTGTCGGAATATAAAATTTTCCCTGGGATATAGTTCCAAAAAGAAAATATTGACTGTAAACTTGCATTTTAAGGGGCTGCCCGCACAAGAGAAAAACATATTATCCAATGCCATCAACATCGTAACGAGTCTCATGTACACCGACGTTGACAAAGTCTTGCAACTATAAATAATCCACATTATTGGAAATCAAGCTATGCCATTCATTGCACTATTGCTGCTGTTTGTTTTTCTAATTTGCAAAATTCTCAACGATTGACAAGATTCCAATCGAATCTTCTTGGGTTTCGAAAATTTCTTTCACTTCCCCCCGGCTTTAATCATGAGATATACACTATGCTATCATTCGGGTCACAACTTTTTTCGTGAATACAATCATTCTATTTCCATCCATATTGTTGTCTGTTACGCACTGAACTCATGCGATTTTACATTCTATGTGTCCACATACATCATTCACCAGGAGTAATATATAATGTTGTGGCACAACATTTCCAGTTGATGTCTTTTACACTATCTCTAGCCGTAATCCACTTGATTGTGAAGTCATACCTGAGCAGCTATATGTTCTATTTCGCTCCAAGCAAGGAAAGTAATTATCATATTTCGTCAAAGAATTCGAAATTGCGAACCAGCACAAGAAAGCATTACATTTCATTTGCCGGATATACGGCTACCAGAACATTTCATAGAACAACTTGCGGCTATACATAAAGCTTGAGGCTACGCGAGAAGTAATTATACCATAGGTCCAATTATACTGCGTTGCATTGTTGAGCTGACTTAAGCACTTATGTGCCAGTGCTGATTTGCACACTCACCTGACCAGCTGTAAGATGATACACGGTGATGCAGGCCTTTCGTAATACATACATTTGAACTGGTGACATTCTGTATCTACGGTCAGAATGCCCTTTAGGGGCCTCAACGGATGCTGGCTGAAGGATGGGTGCAGCCACATTATTTTCTAATTGAAACAACTTCGCTCTTGCATGGTGGCACTTAATTCGAATGGTGCATAAATAGTTGGCGCAGACCGTGGTACGCTAGTTCCGTTATCGATCCATGGAAGGCATGCTGTCAAAACGTTGTAGCGGATGGTAAAGTCTCACACCTTGGTCTGCAATCATACCTTATCACTGAAAACTAAGGGTACAAAATGACTATTCTTTCACACACATCCCTATAATGAGCGATCGTGATTTCTACAGAATGTTAGCTACCCTGACCTGAGTTAAGTTTCTCAACCAACGTTCTTAAATCAGTTATTCAGTGATTCTGACTGCTTCATACCCTAAGCCTACCAATTAGTCTGACGTATGTATCGGATCCAATCATTCCATATGCATCATTAGCTTCGGAGCTTGAGTCTGCTTTGTCGCTGCATCTGAACCAAACATGAATTTCTAACTAATATCAGTGATATATTCGTTTGATATCAGGTCAAAGACGACCGCAGAAGGAAGTACGTACCTCGATCGAGGTACGTACCTCGTTCCTAGTACGGCGTACTTGGTTTGAAGTACATTATTTACTGAGATTTGGTTGGGTTAAATCGTGGAAACCCTCTTAGTAGTCACAGCCTCGATTTGGGACCCATATTTAGCGTTGCCCATGTACGAGAAGGCTTTTCTACGCGTTTTCAAACTTTAGTTCGGCGGCCATCGCGTGTCTTTTCCGACGATTGATGAGGCAAAAATCCTTTTTGAATCAGTCTGGCAAAGTAAAGAACTTACTTTTTGCGGAGCATAGTTTGTCTAGATTATATGAAATACAGTTTAGTGAAAATTGTATGGCATATTTGTGACTTATGGATGATAACATCACACCCCATGTCAATCCATTTGCACACCCTGATTTTTTTTGTACTACAATCGAAGTACGCCGCACCATGGTGGTTTCAAACTTCGCTTGTTGTCTACCCGGGTCTGATTGAGAGTGTTCATATACGCATTCAGTTGTGTTCAAAAATGAATGGTCTTCTCAAATAGAATAACAAAGCAGCCAGGTGTTTGATATTGAACAGAATGCCCCCAAAAAAACACCACAACAGTAAGTTTTCATACTTTTGTTGACCTGTTCTGTTTGTGTTTTTGAAAACTTTTGTTTTAATTGGATGTTAGGTTATTATTTAAGGCTTAACAGATGGAAATGAGCATCATTACATATGTAATGAACATTATCATTTTAGAATACTTAAGGTTTACCAGATATGGAATGGAATGTTCACAAAATCACAGGGTCAGCGATCATGTTGTATTGATATTGACTATGCTTTATTACAATTACTTCCATAGCAATGTGGACAGTGGTCATAAGATCATTCCTCATCGGTAAACTTCATGATGGTGTTTATTCTACATGCTGCTAATAATTGAGTTTCTATCAGCCAAATCATATGCCTTTAATCATATGCAATATATCATGCAGATCCATATTTTGATAAGAAGTGGAGGAACAGCAATGTTTGAGTTAATTTTATTTTAGAAATAATTCTCAAGTAGCAAATTGTGTCCAAAATCACATACATACAATATTCGTTATTACATAATAGGAAACCGAGTAATCCCGAGTGCAGGTACACTACCAATCAATTACCAGTATCACAATGAGGCAGATAATGATAACAACTATAGAAATGTTATGACTGTTTGACAGCTAAAGGTATATGTATGATGTTGATGCAATAAGTGAGATACAAAACTATGATATGTCTAGGACAGGTTACACAACGCATGATAAAGCTACTTAAATAGGTCATGACACAGATAGGATTAATTGATATACCTATACATGTACAGACATACATATTACAACAGTGAGTGTTGAATGACAAAACTAGAGGAAAGCATGTACAAAAGGTGGGATGGCATTGAAAACGGAAGGGGGGGGGGGGGGAATGGGAGTGCAAATTGATGTGATCTCGTTGAAATCTAATTGAAAAAGACAAAGAAGTGCTGGTTACCTGACCATATCCGCGCGGGATTTAATTGGGGCAGCCTCTTCCCTTCTAAAGAGAAAAGATAAGGACTTATGCGATAACGTTTACAAATTCGACAAATTCAACCTATGTTTTCATGAAAATGGAATCCAGAATAAAAATATTCTCTCTGTCTCTGTTGTTTGGAATGGAATATATTGGAAAAAATTACTTAAACTTTCAGAGATCCCAAGTGGAAACACCACACAGGTTAAATACATATTGCATACATAGCTGATGAATGCCGCGAGAGCGGAAACGAGAGGAAGAGGATAATATGCACAAAGTCTTATGAACTTGTTCAGCGATGTGAGGGCAATATTCTGGTTGAGTATATAGACGAGAACAGGCAAGACCTGGTACACCCCTCACAGGAATAGCTTCTTCATTGAGAGAGCTGTAACCAACTTTCAGCGGCTTGGAAGGCGGCTCCATGGACTTATCACTAACGGCTGAAGGAATGTTCAAGTCTGGATAGATTTCATCCACTTCATCAATGCATGATTGACAGAACTTAGGAGCAGTTTTTGTGTAATGGACAGATTCTGTTTTTCTTTGACACCACTTGGAAATTTTAATTTCAGGTTGGAAATTTTAATTTCAGGTTTCCAGTTTCCAAACATCCTCATTGTGATTGAAGGCTTTCAGAAGAACACCGTCTTGAATATGGCTTGGCCCATAGCTGTTCCATTCTGAAAAAAAAAAAAACCAAAAGTAAATCAGATACTGGCTAGTCAAATACATAACATTAAATATTATAATCTATGTTTAAGTACACAACACAAACCAGCAATTCCTGTGAGATTGTTTTATATCACCCTCTACTAATAGACTAAATCATATTCGGTTTGAAATATTGACATTGTCACTTCAAGCCGTGCACGACAAATTCCAAAACAAATTATCTTATAACTTGCGATTCGGTCGTATGATTCATAAGTGTCATTCTTTTATCTGTATACGATCTACTATCAGAATATGGCACCAATTCAAAAGGAAGCACACCGTACTTCGATTTAAGTACGATCGCATCACTACGCCATTGTTTCAGAAAAATCATTCAACAGTGGTGTTATTTATTAGCGATAGCTCATTAATATGCCATAGAATTTTGAATAACATATAATGTATCATTAGATGATATACTTGTAAATTAGAAAACATAGACCTTACCTCTGCCATGTTGATGTGTGTACAAAATTTAAACCATGAACGCAGAAAAACTTGAAGTCGCTGTCGAATAATGGAAGTGAAAACTCTTCTTGTGAAGGCCCAATATCGCCCACAACAACAGATTTGGTTTCAAATGTAGGCCATAATATATTTGCATAATTAAATCGTTCAAAGCCAATCACATTTCAGAAAATAATGTCATAAAATGCAAAACAGCAGAGGGCGGTGGCACGAAGGCGTTTAAAAAAATAGAATAGACATGTGCACCAATGGTGCACCTGGGAACTAATACAGACATTGTGGACCCTTAGTCTTCAAGAACGTCGCCAATAGGATGAATGATTCAACTTTTCATATATTGACAGTGAGAAGGGGGTGGCTAGATATATTCTCACGGCAGGCCCTAAGGTCGTTGGAACCACATATCATGGAATGCTGTAGGTAGTCGAAACGACAAATATGAGGTATGTTTCGGCAATTTAAAGCATTTTGCCACTACAAACAACAGCCAATACCGCCGTCATAGACATGTGCGCTAAAATTGACCATGAGACAATATGCAAATCTTGCGGCAATAACAGAATGCTGAAAGAATGGCTGTCCACTACGTTGATGATGATATACTTACAGTCTAACTATGCAGTATTTAAACACAGTTCACGTCAGTTGTGCCGTTAGGCATATATATGATATATATATATATATATATATATAGATATATATATATATATATATATATATATATATATATATATATATATATATATATATATATATATATATATATATATATATATATATATATATATATATATATATATATAGATATATATATATATATATATATATATATATATATATATATATATATATATATATATATATATATATATGTATATATATCGGAAAATAAGATGTGTGCGGATACTGACTGAAGTAATAGCGCTGACATTATGCCTACTGTTTCCGTGGAGATATACAACCACCATTAGCCTGGGATTCAAACACATGCGCTATTACACGTTGATATGAACACGCTTGAAGAAACTCACTAAACAATAATTAGTTGCTTAATAGACTGTGATAAAAAAATACTTTTGTGTGCAGACTGTATTATATTCTTTACCCAGAGGAGAGACTTCATGACCCCAAAATACATTCAGTTTCGAGGGACTGACTGCGAGCATGATTGACAAAGGTTCTGCAAACCATTCCTTACCAGCTAAGTGTGTTTCTCCAGGACCCTGACTTCGTCATGTTTTGGTTGGTCTTGACAACAAGGTAGTAGCCAACGACCTTGCCGGCCACTGAGGGAACATACAGTCACTATCGCCAGCCCTATGACTGACACGATATTTAAAACAGGCCCCGCTAACAAAGCCCGATATGAAGGCTGGCGGCAATTAGTGCGCCAACCAGCTTGGGAACCCCAATGCAATATTTAATGTACGACAGATTTGTCCCGATTGGTTTCTAGTTGCCTGTGTATTTTGTGATACCCGTAAGACTGAGAGGAGGAGAGACCAATACAGTCACGACTTTAGTGCCAGGGGAGAGGTCAGAGTAGGGCAGGGCCATCGGTATGATTGGTGGTTGTTTCAACATATTAAGCTTACGCTAAGTTTAATTACGAGTAATGATTTTGGCATAGAGGCCTAGACCGTATCTTCAAGTAATCTAAAATTGATTTGGCCAGTGATATCTAATGTGATATAATGTACCAGTGTTGGGCCTAGTGATATCTAGTCTCCAGTGTGGTGGTCTAGTGATATCCAGCTCCAGAGATGGGTCTGATACACCAGTGTGGTGGTCCAGTGATATCCAGCTCCAGAGATGGGTCTGATATCACATCAGTGTGGTGGTCCAGTGATATCCAGCTTCAGAGATGGGTTTGATATCACACCAGTGTGGTGGTCCAGTGATATCCAGCTCCAGTGTGTCCAATATCACACCAGTGTGGTGGTGAGTTGGCTTGATTACATAACAAGCAGTCATAGGTAACCATTAACGACATTGGTCACATGTAGCAGGTCAGGCTAGTCAAACTATCTTACTACCCCTTGCGCAAATATCTGTCATATTCTAGCGCAGGATAATCATTTTTACGACCATAGGCTTCCTCACCAGATGAGAACTCATATGTTCAAATAACCAATGTTCCTTTTTCTTCTTATAAATAGGTAGTGAGGGACTTAAATGAGTTAATCTATTCTCTGGAGGCCTCATCATGCTGGATCCGTTGCGTATCACTATACTTTTGTTGGCAGTATTCGTTGGTGATCGAGGGTATGCTACTCGACGGACTTTTTATATCGGTTATCAATGCGACTAGTTACAGGAAGCTCAGCTACCCATACAAACCAGTACAGCAAAGTTACGCTACATATTACAACATACATGAAATGGGACAAATCAGACCCCATGAGACCAACATTCGAGGCATGTAAAATGCTCGTTCAATATGGAAAATTTATAATTGCACCCTGTGTCATTTTTAGTTGTATGTGTTAATCAAATAGGCACTTTGCGTAAAGCCGATCCCGGCGATGGTAGCCAGTGGCAAAAACAGACGATAAAGAGTGCGATCACTTTTCTCTTCACGAAAAAAGCAAACAAGAAGGGAAAATAGCTAAATGTAATTATAGAGGATTCTTACCCTCGATTGATGAAACTTTATTGGAGCTGATGTATCCATAAAAGCGTATGTTTAGTAAGTATTCGACAAATTCCTGCGGCGGATAAAAGGAACGAGCCCCAGGAGGGCTTATCAACATATGAACATGGGTCATTTTCATGTATAAATGAACATCATCTGATTGCGGGTGCTGTTGCTTACGGAAAATACCTGCTATCATATATGTTTTGCTCTTTTAAAGCATTAAAACTATCAGTAGAATCTTACCTGTACCAATCTTTGTTTGCTATAGAGCATTAGTGCTACAATGGAGATACGAATCCGATACCGACCCATTGGTTCCATTTTAACCTGCCAGCGAAGATATGTTCCACAGTATTTCTAATTTTCAATGACCTCGCATATCACATTTTTTGTTCATGAGACACCTCAAAAAGCAACTGACCATCATACGACACTACATCAGAAAATGACGTCCTCCATTTTGTAACTGGCGGACGTTCCTACGTAACCCAGCTCCTCTCATCCACTCCGGTTAGTTGAAATGGTTTTTCGACCAGTATGCAAACGTCCATGCATGCATGTGTGTCTGTAAGTACGTCTGAATGTTTGTATGTATGTGTACATGTACGTTTGTATGAATGTTTGAATACAACAAGAATACATGCTCGACCCGTATCACTATGATTACTCGGATATCGGGCGTGAATAGAACAAAAACATTTAAAACATCCACTTACAGATGTATATGTATGCATTTATACATGTATGCATATACGTCTATATGTCTGTCTGTCTGTCTGTCTGTCTGTCTGTCTGTCTGTCTGTCTGTCTGTCTGTCTGTATGTCTGTATGTATGTATGTATGTATGTATGTATGTATGTATGTATGTATGTATGTATGTATGTATGTATGTATGTATGTATGTATGTATGTATGTATGTATGTATGTATGTATGTATGTATGTATGTATGTATGTATGTATGTATGTATGTATGTATGTATGTATGTATGTATGTATGTATGTATGTATGTATGTATGTATGTATGTATGTATGTATGTATGCATGCATGTATGCATTCATACAAAGCTCCTCTCTTTCACTGTGGTTTGTTAAAATCGTTTTTCAATCAGTATGCATGCATCCACGCAACTGTAAGTACGTATGTATGTTTGTATGTATATGTGCATGTATGTGTGCATGTATGTTTGATTACAACAAGAATACATGCTCAACCCGTATTACTATGATAACTGGGATATCGATTGTGAATAGACCAAACACAATCAAAACATCCACTTACAGATGTAAATGTATGTATTTATGTCAATAGTGTTCGGTAAATCTTGCACTGTACTTTTATAACGGTAGCTCAGTGTTAAGTTATGTGTTATTATAGCCTCTAGACTTTCGCTACCGTTAAATTCCAAGTATTATCATTCCGCTGTGTAATCTGCACCTTCCTTCCGAAAGATTATCCTGCTATGCGGGTCTATGATAATGATAATCTAAGTTCATGGTGTGATAACCTACGCCGTTCAGAGATGCGATAAAGGTCGCTGGAGTGCGAAGATAAATGAGGAGCTGGTGCATTTATCCTTTTCTGCCTGTTTTTCTTGTCCATAACTTTAGACTCCACTCATATGACACGCCATTTGCGACACATACAATAGACATGAACATGTGCCTAGATACCGATGTACGACAAGACTACTAGTGTATTCCAGTGGCGTGAGACAAAACTGATAAAGGGTTCTACAATATGGCATAAATATAAGCGTAACGGGGATCATAACATGATGCCAAACAAATGCGAGAGTCACTTTAAAAGGCATGTTGATTCAACCCTTATGACATTTCTTGCTATTGAACGCTCATGTAGAATGTCGGCAGTATCAACGCAATGATGTTTTGCCCGTGGACCCCCTAAACTTGGATCTGGGTTAATGAAACCCGACACATCTAGGCACTGAACTCTAGTGCGTAAGCTATTGTTTTGGCAGCTCGTGCAATGACATCTGAAGGCAGCACATTTCTTACATTGCCAGCCAAGCTTATCTAGTAGTGAGATTCGATGCAAACGCAATATTATTCTCCCACGATGATTACATAAATTTCAGTTAAATATAACATAATTCCTAAACGAACTAACTATTGCTATTACTGCTAGAGCCTAATAGCGTTACGGCGTACTGCGAAGGGGCTGGCACAACAGCCTGACATGACGATGCATACTTATTATTGCCACATAATGGTTACTCATTGCTGTCATCATTTGACTCCTTTGAAAACATTACTAGGAAAGTAACTCGCACATCATTGGCGTATGAATTGCAACTGTCGCTGTCTATGAACGAAATACACACAATAATATTGAGCATCACTCAATAATGCAAAGTAGCAAAAAAAACATCAATCGGAAGCGCTTACACATAGCTGTGTTACAGCAAATTCCTCGAACGCCAAATTCATCGCTTACGAGTCTGAGACATGTAAAATCATAATCCAACCTAGACATAAATTAGTTTACTAATCCATGCAGTGGAGAGGGGGGTGTGGATGGTGGAGATAGAGAGAGGGGGGGGGGGAGAATGGGGTCATGAATATTAGGCCAGCGGGCGTGGGAACCTCACAACCGCTTAACCAACCTTACCACGTGAAATATTGCAAATAAAGCGGTCAATGTGCCATAATGATATTAGCAGACGGCCAAGTGTTATTGTTAGCGCTTACATCAGACAAAATACCTACTCTGTTCATGGGAATGAAAGCATAAAGGAAATGCAGTTTCTGCGTTTTGGGGAGATATATTCGTAACAATTCATACGACGAAACCATTACCGGATGAATTGCCCGGCTGTCTCTATTGATCCGAGCCTCCACTTATCTATGAAAGGAACCAAACATGTTATCGTTGTATGGCTCTCCAGGCTGTAATAACAATCGAATTTGCATGCCTCTGAACACTTAACTGTTTCATTATCTTATATAGTGCGTTTCTGTTACTAACGCAGACTTATCATTGTAACAATTGTCCAACAAATCCCCTGCAACAGCAATGCATTTGTGGTGCTTCTACGGCGTGAATGCCAATCATGTTGCCGTCTTATTTGTCTGATGCCAACACTAGGCGCAGGAGGTAATTGTATCTTGATGATAGCTCTGATGGCTGACCGATATTCTATATATACGCATATCGGCCACATTTCAAAAACGCTTTTAAGGTGACCCAGAATAAAACCGGGCGCAAGCCATCTTCGATCAATAGAAGAGATCCACGTACATACCACACAATTCAAAGCAGTCATAGCCATCTGCCTAATCTAATCCGCTGAAGCAATAGGTACATCAATAGTTAATCAAGGCATAAACACACGCATAGGATCACATGGGGCGATTGGAATTGCTATTGTATCTCAATTCCGTTACAGCATAAGCTATGCCGACAACAACCTTGTGTTTTCACATACCATTTCAATAGCGGGTCTTTTGTGCTAAGGGTCCACGCGTACCCGCGCTGCCACGTGCCATTGTTAACCAGGTCACCTCATTGGCTGATCATTGATTTGAAGCGTATGGTTAATTGATGCTGCATATATATGGATCTGCCAACTATCATAGCCGAATTGATTCGCCCCAACAATCAAATATATTGACTCGAGCATGTATTTTGATTGGTAAATTACTCCTGCTTACATTGGATTAGGAGCTGTCATGTTGGATTCTGTGCTTCACGTAACTGTCAGTTGTGTATTCCGCTGACATAAATAACTTTAGTTACAATAAGGTGTGTTTGGCATAATGTAGTACAATTAAACCACAACATACTCTTGGGTTGTGAAGAGCTGCTTCTTCCCAGCGTCTGTCCTCTACAACTTGATGACGATGCTGGTAGTGCCGGGTATAAATAATGACAGCAATTAGATGTCAAAGGATTCAAGGCTAATAACAACAACCGTCCATATAATAATACGCATAAGGAAGGTGCAATAGGTAAGCATGTCCCTTTTTCTTACTCGTCTATATTGCGATGGAAATGTCTACCGGGGTTGTCTAGCGTACTAATGCCAATACAGCAATCGAAGCCTTTTCGGCCTGACAGCACCTGTTTACATAACGTATGAAACGACTGTATATAGTTGTAACTACATACCTCATGCACATAAACCGAAATATCCTCTCAAAATAGATTTTCACTACAAATGACGCGCACATAAACGTTTAAATCGTGTCACATTTATTTGTGTACGACATGCTAATGTGCGTTTCACCAATTTAAGCAATTGACAAGTTAACGGGGGCTTTTTTTTGGCAGCTGCTACATGCAAAATATAAAAACAAAGCGAGCCAGTCGCCAATCAGAAGAACTTTCAAACTGCTACGGCAACACTTCCATGAAGTATAATATATTGATAGTAATATAGGACAACACGGTTCGATATGAGCGAAATAAAGCGGGTAATGAATACAACATGCCTCCATTCACGGAAAATGACAATTACCCGGTACATTCTAATCGCGAATGAAATCAAACTCGCTATAAGCACGAATTACCATTTCCGCATATAGTTACCACACGCAATAACTTCTTAAAGTACGATAGGTTGAGGAAGCCAGCTGAATCAAACCATACACACCTTTCCATTGGTTCCTAAGGTGAGTGACGGTTTTGACAAGTTGTGCTGGCATGTGCACGCTAAGCAATTACACAACAACTACAGAGCCTGCGGCCTTAGAAACTTTACCGAAGTTGGTACGCATTTTTGCCAATGCCAAAGTATCACAATAACTTTAAGTTAATCATTATTCAGCATTGTGTAAAGTGCATTTACACGAACATTGCACTGCATTCGCTGCCACATTCTTGCGCACCTTATCCGGCGGTAAAACATTAAGCTCCAGTTGATCCAATCGAGTCCACTTTGTCTACACGGAACCATCTCGTTGCTATTCAGGTAATTTAATGTGTCCACGCGGACTTCAAACGACACAAGATGGAACCACTGACCTGATTTAAATTATCCAGTTTTGTAATGCATGCAATAACAATTGCGTCATGTGGCTGACTCGATCACTGGGCGTTCAGGGGCCGTATCCATAAAGAATCTTAACTTGAGTCGTCTTAACTTGAGTCAGCGTGCTAAGCTGAGTCCGCGAACACAAGCGTATCCACAAAACAAATTGTTAGCGAACTCAGCTGAGACCGCCAGCTCAGGGTTGGCAAACAGCCAAAAATTGATGAAAAAAGATTAGTGGCTATAATTTCACATAAGTACCATCACGATCATAGTTTGTGTCTTACGGGAAAAGGGAACAATATGTTTTAAAGTGTTCATCAGACAGAAAATGGAATAAAATGGCGACGAATGATCGATTTAGACGACGGAAATGAAGTCTAGTCTGACTCTTTTATATAATATTATAGTCTAGACCAACCGTTGTTATCGTTTATCAAAACAAAGTAAAAAAGAAAGCCTTAAAACCGGTTGTTTATGAATATGTCAATCACCTTTATTCAATCAGACTGTACGCTATTATATGATATCAAGTATAATATACGGTGCAGCCCTTGGCCACGAGTTTCAATAACACATATTCTCAGCGCTCCGATCTACGGCATTGACATTGTTATCCATGAACGTGAGCACAAGTTCACAACGCCAACGGCACGATGAACCACTGTTTCTTATGGAGACGATTTACACACTTACTAGGTCTTATAATCGGAAATATAATCACGGCTAATCCACACGATAGGGAAATAATTCCATCGACCATGCTTGCACTAATAACATTATTATTCCGCGATAAATATAAACAATCCTTGTTGAGTTTTGTTGTTTGACAGTCCGTTGGAATTCGCGCGTTACCGGGTCACTGCGCGTCATAAGTTTTTTTTTTTTATTGCAAAATAACCCTTGTCGTTTGTGTGCTTTGGGGGCACTTTCAATATCTGCCATTTTATCATGAAGTGGATTTATATACTTGTAGGCTTGGCACCTGCTTTTCTTATATTCAATCATACGAAATGTGAATCTTGGCGCCGTTGTTTTGATTAATGAAGTTTAAGAAATTTATCTGTAACATGACAAATCGTGAATGGATATTCTATTCACTTGGAAACTCCCATCCACTCAGATTATCCCGCAAAACACTCCTAATTCGGAGCTAGACTGCTGCAAGCTGCCTCGCTTTCTAGGAAACAACAGCCTCTCCTAAGCGACCCGATTGTTTGTGAAGAATTCCCCGCTTCGTTTTTACGAAAACAACTTGCTGCGTAAATAATTCAAATAACCCGATAAAAATTGGTGTGTCATACGAAACGAACGGCTGATTATGTTTTGTTTCATTTTAATAACATACATGTTCTTATTTAGATCTGTAAAAGCATTTCTCTGGAAACATTACCGTTGGACCGCCATTTTTAAGTTTGAGCTAGCGAACTTAAGTCAGCTACCTTGCTGACTCAGAGTTGAGCACGCTAGAAGACATAAGATTCTTTTTGGATACGGATAAGACGGCCAGCTCAGCTTGCCGTCTCAAAAACCTGAGTTTGCGGACTTAAGTTTCTTTATGGATACGGCCCCAGATCAATAACAAAATGCCAAAACTCCCATCGACTGCACACCATTTTGGGAGAATAGCACACAAAACATCGGCTGGTTAATGTTACTCAGGTTGGAGCTGATGAGGGCCATTTTTGCATGTACGCGACCGGCACAAAAACATATATATTGCCCCATTACTGCACATGTGCTTAAATGTGATGCGAACACCTTTAGTAGGTCAGGCGCCAACCTTTCGTTGTGTCCACGAAAGAATACAGCGCTATGTCCACATAAAGTCAACCTACATTTTCTTATTAAAAAGATTTAATATAAGTAACGTACAAAAAAACCTCTCACGAATGTTTTCCTTAGATTATAAATATTACAGCAAAATCATGTTGCAGCACCTAACCATTCGATGACACAACCCGAACATCACAGTATCGGCCCCACAACAATATATACTTTGACATAAAAGGTAAAAATCATAGAGATATATATATATCTATATATATATATAGATATATATATATATATATATATATATATATAGAGAGAGAGAGAGAGAGATATATATATAGAGAGAGAGATATAGAGAGAGAGAGAGAGAGAGATATCTATCTATATAGAGAGAGAGAGAGAGAGATATATATATATATCTATATATATATAGATATCTATATATCTCTATATAGATATATATATATATATATATATATATATATATATATATATATATGCACGTATTTGTGATCTGATTCGATGTTGTAGATTGAGTTGTCGGTAATATGATTTAAAAATCGATAATATGTATAAAATTATACATATATATGTATATATGTATATACATATACAAATTTATATATATATATAATATATAGAGACATAAAGATATTTATAAATATATATAGATATTGAGATATATATGTATATACATATATATATATTTTGTAAATATATATATCAATATATATATATATATATATATATATATAGATCTATATATATATATATATATATATCTAGATATATATATATATATATATATCTATATATCTATCCTATATATATATATATATATATATATATATATATATATATATATATATATATATATATATATATATATATATATATCTATATATATATATATATATATCTATATATATATATATATACATATGGAGTTTAATCTTGCCTCCTCCGGCATGGTTATATGTTACATTGCGTTAACTTGTTAGTCTACAAGCATTCCTTCGATGTTATTGATATTTCTAAACCCAGTCACTGCATACTGTAGTTTCGGATCCACTGCGTTATTTTCCTATGAGACATTGAGAGTTAGCAAAGGAATGAATTAATGCAAGTAGGCCACTGGGATTCAGGGTCACTTAATGCAATGGATTGATTACTGCATTGGGCCCCATTATCACCAGGATGTAGGCTTCATCGCGTAAAATCTATGTGCATGAGATTCTTTGCCCATGGCAGCGTTGATTGCATCCGAAGGCACTTAAGGGGATTTGATGTCTGACTATATTTGTAACTAGGTTTATATCTGCCAGGCCTATTATCATCGTTATCCACAGCTTTTTCTTGCTATCAACAAAATATTGTCTTATATCATCAGTTTGGCCAACATTTTATGACAGATGCTTTTGGATTCATCGTTATGATAAAAGATTGCTCCAGTCAAATATTTTGCAAATGTTAAGTACGTCGCATATGTAGTTTATCGACGCGGATTGCGTCTGTAATCACAAACAAAGCTATGCAACACAGGGTTTAGATACATAACAGGAGAAGGAGTATTTGCGACTTAATTGTCGTTCAGGGTAGCCATATCAACTGTCGATATAGACCGTGTACACCGGATTGGCAAAGCAAGAAAGCGTTATCGCACCATCAATGTCAAGCTTAACCAAGTCATTGATAAGAAACCATAATTCGTGCAGCAAAAGACAAACTTCTCTAAACATAGATGTGTCAATTACTGCTCAAAACGGATGATATCAAAGCGACAGGAACTTACACCTAAAATGATGAACGTCAGGCGTTCAGAGATAATCACTTGTCTTTCTTACGTTAGACGTTTAGTTAGAGGCAAAACGCCGCGTTCACAGAGATATGATGTGCTTAATCAATACGCTGATTAACGGAACAACCACGTATGGACAGGAGCGATGGTAAATAACATGAGAAGATACCAAGTTCGGTTGAAAGTTTACATTGATGGACTGGGAGTTGCGTAGTTAACCAAAATTTATATCATATAATTGGTGTAGTAGACGCATTCGTCTTGCGATGTGCATCATGTAATGGATATGCTCACATCAAATATCGATCAAACGTTAGCGTGGATAAGCCATTGCACACGGAAAGGTTGGAGAATGTTTTTTATTATGCTAAATGGGTCATCTCAATATTTCAATTAGATCATAAATTGAACAATGCGGATAAAATTTGATCTACTGAATACGGCATGTCCTGCATAACGTCCATTAACTATAAACCTAAAACGATATAAAACCCTTTTAAACCTGACAATGATGAAATCGATAATCGACTGAATCAAATTGACCTTGACATCAAATGTTATGAAAACTGAGAAAATTGTGAATCAGCATTTAACTATTACACAGGGAACGGCTTTAATGATAAGCTGGGTGATTTGAATTAATATACAAGCAATCTTACATACAAGCAATCTTACATACAAGCAATTTTACAATCAATCATTTGGGACCTAAATGCTCATTTACAATCATTAAATCTGGATCTCATGTCCACATTATACCCGAAAACATTAGAGGATAATTTGTAAACATTGCCCAAGGAATTTTAAATGATATACCGCAAAATGATGCTAATCCACTTAAGTCTTCAATATACATTTAACATTCTTGTCAAATACTAACGAAGCAGAAATTGAAAATATTTTTAGAGCACTTAAATTGTCGAGTCCAGTCAGTGAACGTATAACAAGCAAAATTGTCAAATATTGACTGCCCATTAGTAAATGTTTTAAGCCTTTCATTTAGCCAAGGTATTGTACTAAGTGAACTGTAAATAGCTTAGGAGACGGCGTTATATAAGAACGGGGATCAAGCATATATGAATAACTGTCGATCTAGTTACTCAACTATCTACGTATACATCCATCGGTTCATTTATATTTTAAAGCATGATTTTACTAGTCTTAAATATTACAAATAGCATGCTTTCAGCCAACAGAGGGCGCATTCTACCAATAATTACATTTCCAAACCCTGGAGAACGTAATAATCAGAACCATACATACATGCATACAATCGGGTGTTGCGTAATGCAAATACATAACATCTTAATTCAACATCCCAATGGGTCGAGCACAAGGGACCGCATAGATTGTCCTCCCATGTCTTACCAATTGTCCATGTTTATGTTCAACCGCTGCCACTATTAACGTCAACCACAGACGAGTTATGTGTTTATTTACTTGGGGCAAAGAGAATGTGCATTTGTAATGTTTTCATATCGCAACCCACGCTACGTCTATCTGGATAACTGAACGTACTGAAGCAGCCGCTACCATCACCACAATAGAGGAATCGGGTCCCCTCCCGCTTATAGGCTGCAGGTATTAATTAATTATCCTCATGGTACGCTGTATTAACTTGTGTTCGGCTAAAATCGTACCATGTAAATTTATCTAGATAATTATCGCATACAATTTTCTTACACTTGCGAGAATGACGCTATGCGCATCATATGGTGCGTGTAGTACATGTTGATTACTGCCAAACATATCCAGTACGATGCGGGGCGACTTCATCATTCTGACGAGTATTGGGGCCCAGTGGTATTTTTGTAGTTCGAGCTATGGGCAATTGATGTAAATTTGGTACATACGTGTTCCGTCCACGGGGTCATCTGAGCCATTCACAGAGATAGCGGAGACAAACCTCATTACAGAGCCGATATTCTCTCATAAATCATTAACGGACCGCTGATCAATTTATATAAAATTTATGTTGCACTATATGCAAACTGAAACGCGCACAAAACGTGATAAAAGGTCACGAGGCCAATATTTACACATGCACTTTTATCATTTACGATGCATGTTGTTGTGTATGTTAATACAGGACTGTATGCGATGACTTATATAATAACTTCTACACTCGCAACTGTGGACAGAGTTTGTTTGCAATTACTCAACACCGATAACATCAGGCTACACTGATAGCACAGCGAAATTAAAGTCATTATTAGCATTAGCCTTAAACGATATATGACACTGTTTACTTAACTTGGCTAATGGGTGTTAATCGGTACATCATAATCAACCGACGAGGGAACGGCAACAATCAAGGCCAGCAACCTTTTAAGACTCAGGTAGGGGGCAGTCCTCAATGTGGTCAATTAGACGTGCTGCTATTTCGTTCTACCGTATTTTCGAAGCAAACGACGGGTTATAATACCTCAATATATGGACATGTGTTGGTTCCTTTAAAATGGGTGTCACCATGGCCTTTTCATGCAAGCTGGGTGATAAAAGGAGACAATTCATAAATGCCATGCGTAGTCAAGGAAGTGGGGAAATAGTCTATACTGCAGGTAAGTTTCCGATTTATCGTTCAATTTCCATGTGAATTCAGATATGGCTTGAATGTTTGTGATGCAAGTATTTGCTTGCTCTGGATGTATAAATGCTGAAATATCACTACTGTCGATTTTTTGGCAAACTCTTTTGCATGAGTTTCATGGTCACAAGGTTTTGGCATAGGATTTTCTTTATTTGGTGTATAGTCTGCCCGCGGGCTTAACTGGTTTCTTGTAGCAGTTCCGAATAACGTACGCGCTTTGCATCCTGTATCAGCAAGTTGCGTCTGCACCTTTAAGATTCCGATGTCAATAGTCACCCTGGTGTGATCATTTTCTATTTGCTTCGTGAATTTCCTGTTCTGTAGGCCAAAGAGCAGGTCCCTCCGAAATAAAAAAACATTTTTTGTGAAGGAGCATATTACTCCAGTGGAACACAGGTCTGAGACTATGAGATCGGATGTCACCTTTTAATGTGAACAGGTTACCAAAAGTTTTCCAGCAACAAAAAGCATTGTCAGCATTCGTTTGAAGAATAATTGCGCAGCCAAGCGATGTTGCAATAGTGCAATAGTTGGTCTGTGATTTGGATTTCAACCCTGTTCATTTTATTTGGTGGTGACGTGGTAAATGTAGCAACACCAACTACGAAGGATAAGGAACAATTTTGACACGTCGACGTGTTTAGGTCGCTTAATTTATTCAAAATTAACATCTATGTAAAAGTAATATTGATTTTTAAGAACGTTGAAATTTAATTAACTCCAGGTGTTTGTGTTTTAAATCTATACACGACATATGATGATGCGTGCATAGCACATATATTAATTATTCTTTTGGCTAATATGTTAGTCATAAAATGTTATTTAACAGTTCAGATATAATTTTCGCTGATGTGACTATACAAATTTCTACGTTTTATTATAATTAGTAGAAGGGTTAATAAGACAAGAGTACCGAATAGCAAGCACCCCTGTAGCGCTTACAACTCTCAAGCCTCACATATACTAAGTAATCGGTTAAAAACGTAATGGAACGAACGATTTGTGTAAATATTCGTATCAAACATTTATAAAACTGACTGGAAGCCATGCCACCAGCTCTTTGATATCAAAGTATGCCAGACCAATATTTTGCCTGCTGAGTCAAAGCCACATGAGGCGCTCAACTGGAGGTCTATATAGAATTGGTCAAATTCTTCTCATAAATAACCATTATGGCAGTCCAAGTTGCCATATAAGCCGAGCCTCACAAAAGCGCGCTGAGGTATCGTTGGAACGACCAAATAGCAGGCCATATGGATTAGTGGTGGATAGATAACATTTGTTTTGAGTATAATATAACATGGCAGGGTCAAGCAAATTCAATTCGCTTGCATACTACGGCGAGTTCTCACAACTTTTCACTTTCCTGTCGTTTAACTAGTCATAGTGCAAGCAAACACATCAGCAGCAATAATGGTTTACCATCAGTTAGAGCTTGGGTTTATTTCAATCCAGAACTGTGTCAAGTCTTGCTAATAGCCAAACGAGTCCGCACATTTGCTCACGAAAAATAACTATTCATGATTGTGGTATACATCACTAAATATTATCGATCAATTATCTATAAAATAATCTTCTCAAAATTAATCGCATAACATAATACAAAATACTAAATTTTAACAAAGAATCAGCTACATATGCATAGCATGCTGAAACAGGAGGAACGCTTAAATGTAATAACTTATCATCCATGGAAAGTCACCAAATCCGATAAATATGCGGGCACATAATGCGCTATTTATAGCGCAATCCAACCTGAATATTCAATAGCAATTTATGAAATTTATTTTAATTGTTTGTTGCTTGAGTGATGAAATGCTACCGCATGACATATCAAATTGACGTTATGTAGCTTGCAATATATGTTCAGCCTGTTTAAATGCTGAACTCTCTATAGTTAATGTCATTAGACGTTGGGAAAATCGCACGGTATAAGACTCTATACGTTGCTTATACTTTAAAAGACAATATAAATTAAATACGCAAATTCTACCGGTAGCATATCGTTTAGATGTCAACAATATTGAATAGTATGCCTTCGTGACGCGTTTAATTTGCCGTCTTCATATATATGTCTTGCATTTGTTACATGCGATATAGCTAATTAATTTAGCTTACTTGAACATAACAATGTTGCCAATGAACGTCTTTAGAAAATATAATCTAAGAGAGAAAATTAAACCCCCCACCCCCCCCCACCCCCCACCCCCACCCACCTTGATGATGCATCATCCGGAAAGTAGGTGGCTAATAGTAATACAAATAAAATTCACTGGATAATAGCTTTTGCTTCCTCGCCCAGTTTTTAGGCGTCGTGGGAGGTACTTGTTTAAGTGCAGTTGTGTCATTACTGATTTCGCCTTTCGCACCACTGGTCATCTCAAATCATAACGCCAACCATTTAGATTTTACACCTAATAATTAACCAAGGATATGATGATGTCTTAGCTTCCTACTTTGCACACCGACATCACCTTTGCTCTTTTGACGTCACTAGCATCACTGTATTGTGCGCGTTTGATCATCTTTCCATATAGAGCGACTCTATTACGACGACACTGGTCGATACTGGTGAAATATTGAATACGCAGATTAAAACGGTAGCGCGCAAACAAAATAATGCTGGGTTGTCTTTGTGATGCGTATGACTTGCTTATTTCGTTTTCTGTAATGCCATTGTTTAATGCAATATGATGTCAATAACCGACCTTTAGAAAACTCATCTTGATGCTACATCAACAGGTCGGCAGTTTGTTAGTGGCAGCAACACCGCTAAGTAGATAATAGTTTTTTTCTCGCCCAGTTTACAAGAATAGCTTCGTTGGAGGTACTGGTGTAAGTGCGATTGCGCCATTGCCGGTTTCGCCTATTCCAACCCTGCTCATCTGAGGTCTTAATGACAACGAATTGGTTATAAACCCATGAGAAAATCTGGAATATAGTTATATCAAAGGTTTCAACACAGCACACCGACATCACTTTTGCTCATTTGTGCCCCACAGCGTCATGGTATTGTGCGCGTTCAACATCCATCGATGTAGAATATGAGCCGTATCACTACGAACTTAACCATAATAATAGGTGAGTAGATGATATCCAATAACTGGTTGTATTTGATTGTAGTATATACGTGTTCTACGGCTTATCAAGTCAAAATATAGCATGCTTACAGCTTTAGCTTATAACATGAAGGCTAAACCAGTGCCAGTATTCACTCATCATAAGATAGGAATGCATGTAAACAGTTCAGTGGGTGTCTGGCGGTACTCTGTTATCTAACTATCTAAACGTTGAGGGTCGAAAAAAACAAGGAAAATTGTCTGCGTAGGTTATAGTTTGAAATGCTTTAACAGATTACTGCATGCCGTAACTATATGCATGCAATGTCATTCAGATGATAGTCAGATGTTTTCCCTACGTGGTTTTACTAATCAACATATGTTTACCACTGTTGAGCGTTTCATTCACCATATCATATGCTAATCGAATGCGGATACAACCAGACCACGCAATGGATCATGCTTGTATATACTTCAAATGGCTTCCGTTAACAGAGTTGCTCAATAATGACTCGGCTTCACATAGATTACATTGTTGCAGCCTTGTATCAACTAATCCTAGATAATGGCATGGGCCACATGACGATTTGTTTAAACCGTTGCCAGTTCCGTTTCGTTCGATCTACTTCGGGTAAGTCATCATGACACAAGCCGGTGCACAAGAAACCCATGCCATCAATCCGAACATGTCCTCGTTTGAGCGGTGAAATAGCTTGGTTGATCAGCAAGTTACGACCCGGGAAAGATGATATCAATAGCAACGACATTAAATCAGTAACGAGGCTGTTGCCTTGACCATGGCTTATTCTGTATGTGCCAACGTCTTAAGGGGTACTCATTGGTAAACGTTAGTAATCGTCGCTACCAAGGCCATCAACTCATCATGTAGCTTGCAGTTATTAAGTGTTTCATTGCATGGCATTTATCATCTTCCACAAAAAGACTTGATACATTAAAATAAGCATCAAAGCAAATTAACATGTATTTTTCACATAGAGTATGTGCAATCAATACGCAAAATGATCGCCATGAACAATTGGACGATTGGACACAACGTTTGCTCATATCATGTCCCCACTAACGCATCCGCGGGCTCAAGCTGAAGGTATATTTTGGGATTGTAACTATTCCAGCTTTCCATACCGCGTGGAATTTCCGGTACACGAGCGAACATAAACAAAGGCGATCGTACATTTTACACGCTCTGTTTCCATGTGATTCTCGCTCGGTCAGTATGATTTCAACGTTTATAGATTTAATATAATTCATGTGAAAATGAACGTTATTGTTGCGGAAAGAAATTTCATGTAGACTACGACAAATTATGAAATACCCGTAGTTTACAGTGATTAGCGAGCTTCACCGGGCTGTTCCGCACGTGTGCTCTATCGTTCACACTCACACTTACCGATCACTAACACTATTCCAATGGCCAACAATGCCCAGATACCACGTTAATGTTACTAGATGCCTGCAGCTTGGTAGGACAGATCTACCGATTACTATTGATTTTTTTTAATGTATTTCCTAACGTTCATTTAACCGTATCGACCATTGCCATTGGCCTAGCCCGGTCACCATTGGCCATGCTAGCGAACAGCTTTTGCGCCATCTGTCATATGTAAACATTGAATGATCTTGACAGCGGACATGCGCTCCGGGATCACAATAACCCAAACGCTCCAATTTGGTTGTTGAGTAAGGTAGGGGATCCTGATTCCAGGATGATCGATCCCACCCGTCTTCAGCCTTAATGCCCTGTAACTCACAATGTTGTATTGTGGACTATGACATTAGCCACCACTAGCCACTAGGATGGCTAGTGTCATAGTACAAGCACACTATATAACAACGCTGCTTGTAGTGTGTTAGGGGGGGGGTTACTCTTTCAAATGTGAATTTTGTTTCAATGGTTGAAGGTTTAAATTTTGCTGTCCACATCCTTGAATTATATACTTGCATCATTAATGTTACCCTTAACCTACCTTTTTAAGTACTTTTATTGGAGATGAAAATAGCTTGATCTGCTAATATTGTGTATCATTGTAATACACTAAAACATGAGTTCTTTATTACATTCCTATAAGTTTGATTATGTGTTATATGAAAGTTCAGTCATGGACAGGGTCACACTTTTGCCATCAATAAGTCAGGAGAGTGATCTCAGTGGGGAATAATTTGAGATATAATGCAATACTTCTCATTGAACAAAGCTGCAATCTTTAACTCACAGCTTTATGGCTTTTGACCTCTGACTTGCTAAATAAAAGCAAATTAAAATGTTCCACTCCAGTGAAATGAAGTCTAGAGCCTATTATTAGCTCAGGGTGTTTAGGTGAATCATTTATTACAAATTTAAATTATTAGGCTTAAATGCTAAAACTATTTGCATAACTACTTGGCGATGGACTATTGTTGCTAGACAAGTGGGTTTGTGGGTTATTGTTCAGCCCTGGTGTGTCATTGAATACAATAATATACTATAAAAGCTACGATCAAATGCTTTCATAACTTGTTAATGTCAAAAGCAACAGAGTTTGAAAGCCATTGGCTTTCTGTCATTATTGTTAGGCAGTGAGATTGACTAGGTGTTTGTGATGACATTTTGCTCAGCAGCACTCACAATCTGGTAGTGATTAACTGCTTTACCTCCTGTTCTGGGTTAAATATTATGGGACCATTATCGCATTGAATCATATTGGAGATTAATATCCTCTGTGTTGGTTAATCTGCCCTATTTGGGAAATTTATTTGTTCAAGATGGGCAACAGTATCAGCTGTCCAATTATGCTCATCTATCTTTGCAAGACACCTCCTAATATCAAATGGAATAGCAGTCTCAAATTTTGCTTTAGGGCCACTAGGCTCTTGCTCAGTGAAAAGAAATGTTCTTTAGTCTTATCATTTCATGACTTTTTGTGATTTGAGATAAATGTATAGTTAAAGATAAAAATAGTTGAGGGCTGTGGCTTCATCTACATTACTGACAGTGGCTTCACCAGTGTTGTGGATTCAATGATATTGTGGCTTCATCAATATTGTGACTTCACCAATATTGTGGCTTCACCAATACTGTGGCTTCACTTTTGTTGTGGCTTCACCAATACTGTGGCTTCACCAATATTGTGGCTTCATCAATATTGTGGCTTATCCAATACTGTGGCTTAACCAATACTATGGCTTCTCCAGTTTTATGGCTTCATCAGTGTTATAGCTTCATCAATATTTTGACTTCACCAATGTTGTGGCTTCATGGGTGCTGTGGCTTTACCATTATTGTGGCTTTACCACAATTTTGGCTTCACAAATACTCTGTCATCACCGATGTTGCGGCTTTACCAGTGTTGTGTTTTCACCAATGCTGTGAATTCACCAATGTTTGTGGCTTCACCAATACTGTGGCTTCTCCAATACTGTGTGCTTAACCTGTGTTGTAGCTTCATCAGTGTTCTGGTTTCATCAATATTTTGGCTTCCCAATATCGCGGCTTCATAAGTGTTGTGAGATTACCAATATTGTGGCTTTACAAATATTGTGGCTTCACAAATACTCAGGCATCACCAATGTTGTGGCTTCACCAGTGTTGTGTTCGCCAATGTTGTGGCTTCACCAATAATGTGGCTTCACCAGTGTTGTGTTCGCCAATGTTGTGGCTTCACCAATAATGTGGCTTCATAAATTTTCTGGCTTCGTCAATATTTTGGTTTCAACATTGGTGTGGCTTCAACATTGTTGCGGCTTCACCAGTGTGGTTGATTCAATGATATTGCGGCTTCGTCAATGTTGTGAATTCACCAATATTGTGGCTTCATCAATACTGTGGCTTCACCAATACTGTTGCTTCATCAATATTTTGGCTTCACCAATGTTGTGGCTTCATCAATATTTTGGCTTCACCAATGTTGTGGCTTCACAAGTGTTGTTGGCTTTACCAATATTGTGGCTTCACCAATATATTGTGGCTTGGCTCAATATTGTGGCTTCACCAATGTTGTGGCTTTCACCAATATTGTGGCTTCTTCAGTATTGTGACTTCATCAATGTTGTGGCTTCACCAGTGTTGTGGCTTCACCAATATTGTGGCTTCACCAATATTGTGGCTTCACCAATGTTGTGGCTTCACCAATATTGTGGCTTCACCAATGTTGCTGCTTCACCAATACTCTGGCTTCACCAATATTTGTGGCATCATGAATATTGTGGCTTCACCAATACTGTGGCTTCACCAATACTGTGGCTTAACCAGTGTTGTGGCTTCATCAATGTTATGGCTTCACCATATTTTGGCTTCACCAATGTTGTGGCTTCACCAATACTGTGTTGTGGCTTTACCAAAACTGTGGCTTCTTCAATACTCAGGCATCACCAATGTTGTGGCTTCACCAGTGTTGTGTGGCGCCAATGTTGTGGCTTCACCAATAATGTGGCTTCACCAATTTTCTGGCTTCATCAATGTTTTGGTTTCAACATTGTTGTGGCTTCAACATTGTTGCGGCTTCACCAGTGTGTGGTTGATTCAATGATATTGTGGCTTTTCGTCAATGTTGTGAATTCACCAATATTGTGGCTTCATCAATACTGTGGCTTCACCAATACTGTTGCTTCACCAATATTTTGGATTCACCAATGTTGTGACTTCACCAATACTGTGGCTTCACCAATATTGTGTCTTTATCAATATTTTGGCTTCACCAATATTGTGGCTTCACCGATACTGTGCCTTTGCTAACGTTGTGGCTTCACCAATGTTGTGGTTTCACAACTATTGTGGCTTCTTCAGTATTTTGACTTCATCAATGTTGTGGCTTCACCAATACTGTGGCTTTACCAATATTGTGGCTTCATCAATATTTTGGCTTCATCAATTTTGTGGCTTCACCAATGTTGTGGCTTCACCAATACTATGGCTTCACAAATGTTGCTGCTTCACCAATACTCTGGCTTCTCCAATATTGTGGCATCATGAATATTGTGGCTTCACCAATACTGTGGCTTCTCCAATACTGTGGCTTAACCAGTGTGTGGCTTCATCAGTGTTATGGCTTCATCAATATTTTGGCTTCACCAATGTTGTGGCTTCATAAGTGTTGTGGCTTTACCAATATTGTGGCTTTACAAATATTGTGGCTTCACAAATACTCAGGCATCACCAATGTTGTGGCTTCACCAGTGTTGTGTTCGCCAATGTTGTGGCTTCACCAATAATGTGGCTTCATAAATTTTCTGGCTTCGTCAATATTTTGGTTTCAACATTGCTGTGGCTTCAACATTGTTGCGGCTTCACCGGTGTGGTTGATTCAATGATATTGTGGCTTTGTCAATGTTGTGAATTCACCAATATTGTGGCTTCATCAATACTGTGGCTTCACCAATACTGTTGCTTCATCAATATTTTGGATTCACCAATGTTGTGGCTTTATCAATATTTTGGCTTCACCAATGTTGTGGCATCACAAGTGCTGTGGGTTTACCAATATTGTGGCTTTACCGATACTGTGCCTTGGCTAACGTTGTGGCTTCACCAATGTTGTGGTTTCACCACTATTGTGGCTTCTTCAGTATTTTGACTTCATCAATATTGTGGCTTCACCAATACTGTGGCTTCACCAATATTGTGGCTTCATCAATATTTTGGCTCACCAATTTTGTGGCATCACCAGTGTTGTGGCTTCACCAATACTGTGGCTTCACCAATATTGTGGCTTCATCAATATTTTGGCTCACCAATTTTGTGGCATCACAGTGTTGTAGCTTCCCCAATATTGTGGCTTCACCAATGTTGTGGCTTCGCCAGTGTTGTGGCTTTGTCAATGTTGTGGCTTCATCAATGTTGTGGCTTTATTAATGTTTTGGCTTCACTACTGTTGTGGCTTCACTAATGTTTTGGCCTCTCGTTAGTATTATATCCCGTTGAGATAGATCAATCACTGGGGCTTACAAAAGACATGTTATGTCTTATTGTCATAAACCATCAGAATGACAAAATTGACCAAAACAATGAGTATTATCTGTATATGTTGTGTGTGAGTATGGCGACATCAGTCGGTTTAAGTAGAAGTTTTTTTATCAGAGGTTCTGTTTACCCAGTATGACTGTTAAGCTGTAGCTGGTCCTGATTGATAGTCCTGCAGTTATGATGCATGCACCTGTGTATATTGTCACATTGTTGTACACTTAATCTGCTTTGTATTTATCTGCAATTCATATCACCTCCTCATCGCCAGCCCAGCATGACACAGACCTGGGATTCTCTTTATTACCAGCCCGTCGTGACACGGATCTGGGGTTCTCTTCACCGGCCCAGTATGTCACTGACCTGGGGTACTTATCACTAACTAATCGTGACACTGACCTGGGGTTCTTATCGCCAGCCCAGTATATCACTGACCTAGGGTTCTTATCAACTACTAATCGTGACACATACTTGGGGTTCTTATCACCAGCCCAGTATGTAAATGACCTAGGGTTCGCCTAACATGGCATCTTTTTTGTTTGAAAGGGTAGAATTTCTTGAGGCCGGTTAACATTTAAAATGGCCACCCGTCATCGGGACAGGTCCGGACAGGTGGCCATTTAAGTTAATTTCCAGCCCTGTTGCGGAGGATGGAACTGTAGACTTATTCTGAACATCTGGTGAATGTTTTGTCGCAGAATCAACTCCAGATAAACCTCAGATATATATGTCCTCATCCTCACTATATACTAATTTTCAGATGTGCACAGTTGTAAATGTGACCTCTGGTTTAGGGTTAGGAGAGCTGGCTTATGTGGATCAGACACCATTTTATCAGTGGTTAAGTGACCATGGGAAGTGCCCCAAAGCCAACCCAGGGGAGCAGTCAAGCATTGAATTCTGGTATATTTATCAATGCTAAGCTCCATAGCAACCTTCCTGGTGGTCACTAGTCAATGCGTATCATCTCTACCCAGAAAGAGAATGTTAAAATTGCCATCAGTGGTCAATGAAGGCAGGTTACATTAATTATTGATGGGTTGGCTGTTTTTTATTGGTTATATAATTACAGTTAAAGTGCATATTGATAAGATCAGGCTTACAATGTTTTTTTACCTATATTCTATTAGTTAATATTCAAATGTAGATTCAGTTTCTGCCACATGAGAGAGGATTAGTTTTGACTTCCTTTACTTAATGACAAGAGATTGATACATGTGACATGTTGTATTGATGATCAACCTAATCAGGTTGGCAAGAATTAATGTTATGTAATGTATTACATAGACTTTATTTCTTATGATATAAGACTGAAATACAGTTTGAAAAGTTATTTTTTGTGTGTGTAACAGAATGTGCAACTTTAGCTGGGGCACAGCAGGAGAATCATCTTTTGCCGAATCATATGGACAAGCTGTTGTATGGATTCACTAATTGTGTCCTTGGAAACCCATCAAGAATGGACCTCTTGAAAGTCTATTACTGATAGTGCAACATAAGACGCTGTTGTGGTAGTTCCTGCTGATCATGTTCAAATTTATCTGTAGAAATGCTTAACTTGATAATGATATCCTGATCATTGATTTCCTTACATTGTTAACCTTATGAGGTCAATACATTCAGTCCATTAAATTCAATTTATTTAGCCCAATCAACTCTGAATGCCTATATTGTGGATACATTTTTTTGTAGAATGTAAGTGACCCTAGATAAGCAAGTGAACAGCAAATAAAGTTTAATCATAAACAAAACAAATTCATCTTCTGCCTATTCCTGATATTAACAAATCCTTCAGCACATTGCCAGCAGATGCTGCTTATTTTTTTTTTTCATTTTGTAACAACATGTTGTTATGTCGCAAACTAAATAAAGGTGATATATTTAAAACTTAAGGGTTGTTTAATCCATGTTTTAATCATGGTGTCTTGAGGGGATTTATATCATTCACTCTGAAAGATGGGATTCAGTTATATTCTCAAAATAAATATAATGTTAGGCATGACATGATGCTCTTTCGTGAACAGATAAAACATGTAATAAAGAATGCACGATTAATCAATTGGAGGTCAGTTTGACACTCGATGAAGCTATGTGAATAGATGCATGAACATATGCAGTTGGACACATCATTATGACATGCACATACTTTGATAAGTGCCCTGTTGCCTAAACTTCTCGGCTGGTTGGCATGATTACAGTTAATATTTAACAATATGAAAATAAATTATTGAAACTTATATTGTAAGAGCGAGGACTGGGTTCATAACGCTATGTGATGGTGCCTCCACTTCTCCGTGTCATTCAACGTATAGCTAACTTCACATAAGCCTGGCAACCCAACCGATTTGGGAGACACCCAAATAGCCTCAGTACAAAGTTATTTGCTCTCAAATTACCATATCTTATTTGCCTTTCATTTACTATATATAAACATTTTTTTTTTCAATTAATTGGAACTGATTTGAGATTATCACCTTGTTGTTTTTGCAGCACAAAATTTAGGTGGATTTTGCAACTTTGGCCGTGTGCGGCAAGACTGTCGCCATGTCGCACGGAGTTAAATAGTGACAGCAGTTTGGACTCTCCCGATTCAAGGGACGAGGGATGTTGTCCAACATCGTTGACAGACAGATTACAGTGTTCAGAGTGGTTAAATAACATTAAGCTGCCCAAAGCAAGCGATATGTATAATAGTTACAGCAATATAATCAATGATGGCAGTTTAATTATCCATGAATCAGAATATAAATACGTTAAAATATATGACCTACATTTTTGACATGGAATCGTTCGTGCTGCAATATTAGAGACGACTTAAGAATGTTAAGTATTCACTTATTATTGTTAAAACTCGCAGTTCCTTAGTATAAACTTGTATCCAAATTAATAACGGGAACGTTGAAGAACTCCCTTTTCTTTAAAATAGGTGACTTTAATGCATATTTTCTCCATTCCCCCGGTACACCTGCCGCTCGGCAAGGTTCGGAACTTTTCGGAACAAGACATTGCGTCACCATTTGGTGGAATCGCGCCGATAATTTAACTACACTATTTTCTTCATGGCTCGTTGAATATTGTGAATGTACAGTTTGTCGTGGATCATTTATCTAAAATATGCGGCTGCAGAGAAAACATTAGCCCTACGTGCTGAACACCCTACAAACTTCATACCATGAGGAACGCGCTACGCGTGCCCGTCATTGGTCAACTAATTAAAGGCTTTAAGCCTCAACCCTAACTACACAGTGGCTGCCCGCCAACTTAGACAGTTCCGAGCAAGCCCTCAACCAAGCAGCATGCTGGTATCTCCTCCTACAATAGTCTTCAGGCACACCTTTCGGCAGTCATCAAAAGAACCTTAAACTGAATAAAGAGAAGTTTATATTTCGGCCCCCTACAACGTCGTTGACTTGTTTCTACAACAACACATAGCCATCAAGAGAATATAGCCACAACAAGTTCAAATTACGTATAAGAAATGCGAAATCGAAAACAGTTTCTAACGGTTCCCAAACGCGCAATACTTTGTGTAAGCTTGTTTGTAGAAATTTAATTCAAGTCGTTTACGGTTTCATTGACCTTCTAAGCTTTGTAACCCAAGGTTGTATAAACGATGGTCTGTCAGTAGTAGGTTGGTTGGGATAATAATGGTTGGTAATATCGGAAGGCAAAAAGGGCTGGCCGGCTCATTTGTTTATTTTAATGGCCACTATGGTTGGATATATAAAATGGCCAAAATGGTTGGTTATATTAAATGGCCAAAATGGTTGGTTTTATAAAAAGTTGCAAAATGGTTGGTTTTTTGCATGACAAAACTATCACGACTTTTTTGGTAAAAACATTTTGGCATAAAATTTTTATAATCTTCTAAAATAAGTTTTGAAATGAATATATTAACTGAAAGCTGTGCAAGGCAGATATATGTTTTTGCATCCGCGATATCACATAACAGCTCCAAAATACGAAATAATCGAATGACCCAAAATGGTCTTTTTTGTCGATATTGTCCAAAATGGTTGCAATTGCAAGTATATATATATATATATATATATATATATATTGACTGTGGTATATATATATATAGGGAGATGATATGGGTCTATATATATATCATGTATATATATACAATATATATATATATATATAAATATATATAGGTATATATACATATATATATCTACCTGCTTATATGTTGAGCTTCTGATATTTGTGCGTGTGCTATATGTATATATAATATATATTCCAATTCATATATAGCTATATCTATATATAAATGAAAATACATTTATATATGTATATACCCCTATTAATATGTATATATAGATATGAATACATATAGATATATATAAATACTACTTATTATATATATATATATATATATATATATATATATATATATATATATATGCACGCCACTATATATATATTCGGATTGCCTATCATTTAAGATGCTTTTATTTGTTGCTAGTATCAGAAAGGGTGATTATGTATCAGTTAGAGTCGTATCAAGGTAACTGTTTGCAATTTATCAGTGTGTGCTAAGGTGAGTCGACATCCTGCGTTCATCCAGCGGCAATTATGAGCAAGGACTACGGTGGACCTCTATTATTGATGATTTTTGTTGAAGGATTTTTGTTTCTCTTGTAAAATCATTCGACGAAATCCGGCGCGTGTGGTTTGCAAATTTAGTGACAGCTGATCTGACAGCCGAGCTAGTCAAGGTTTATTTTGCCATAAGTGCCACGGTGTTTACGCCTAATGCCTAGCATATTGATCGATGTTAGCAGGATTTGTCAGCAGAGCACTTTTCACTGCTTAATAGCTCAGTGTTAATGCGCTTATATAATCATAAGATTGCTAGCTCACTTACAATATAAAGACGCATCAATAGTTGAAGCATGTCAAATACGTAGTAAATAAACCTCCAAAACAGCATGGAATGCAAATATCAAAGATATGTATTTGTATGTTTGCTTCAAACTGTATGTATGCTTAAAAATTCTTGCCATGTTGGCAATGGAACTCGAGCAATACATGCTTGGGAACTAACAAAAGGTACGTAATTTGAAACAACGCAGGTACAAGTAGAAGTTGGTTGTTTGTTTGCTGTTGCTAAAGATAGGACAAAAGAGCTTATAGCTACGCCAAAGGTACATTAGGTTATGTCGCATTAATGGCGATATAACATTTTGAATACGTTTTTTGTCAGTGACTTAACGCCGCCAGGATTGTATTTGACAAAGAATTGGTACCATACTTTTGAATTTGTCTAATGCTAATCATTAAATGATTCTGCTATCCGAGGAAGTCACAACATAATCATCTATCTAGGCTATTGATTGGATATCTTTTAATAATTCAATGGCATTACCCTGACCAGTGACTATCTTTGCATGCACACGCAAGGCAAAGCATATGAAATAACCTTGCAGCAAAACGAACAACAGCACCTTATGATGTTTCGGTCCATTCATCCAATGCACGGCATGACGCCTTCATTATATGCTAAGGATTATGCGTGGTCATATCCGTCATTTACACGGCGATCATAATGAAACCTGAATAGTCCAAATCAATTATGGTGGTCCACAGCTATATTTCGTCATAGAAAGAAGACTTCGTAATCAGACCCTAAGCCGTAAACTGGGGGCAGTAACCCTTCGTATTGTTGGTAATAGTGGGTTTGCAATCCCATGAAGTCTCGTCGTCTGCACAATCAATTGGACTTCTTACAATATATCAAATGCGTTGTAATGACCACTGATGCGTATTTTTGCATGCGCGCGCAGCGCAATGCATATGAAGTCACAAACAGCCGCTCCTTGTGATGTTCTGGTCCCCTCATCCAATGCACACCATGACGCCCTCATTCTAAGTTAAAAGCAAACCATGGTCATATACGCCATTAAACATTGGCGCACTGTGATTATTATGGACCAACAATACGCGACATTTTATAGCTAAAGGTGGTCGACTGCTACATTTGTTCATGGAAGGCAGAAATGAGGACATGTTATCACATTGACCCGTTAGCTTTAAATCATACAATGTTTCCATACTGTGCACAATGAACACAGCTTAATGGTGAACAGCGTCGTTTAATTATACTGGCTGTTGCATAAGAACAATTGCTACAAAGCTACTTATGTTCAACAATTACTTTGCATTGTAAAAATAGAAAAAAATTCCCTTGCATGACAATTTCTCTTTCTAAATCAACCGAAAGGTATATGCGAATTTTATCTTCAAGATATAGCCACATGAGAGCGCATGATTAGATTACCCTCCAGGTATTTGATCACCATACAAACCTATATAATTAACGTCATGCTGTTGTGACATAACAGATTGGGTTATTGACTGTGGTCAGTGGCCCTGGGGTGTGGGTGGGTCTCTTCTCACATTGAGTTCACAAGGTCATCGCCATATTCTACCTGCTTTTATTTGAGCTTCTGGTATTGCGGTGCTTGGTCATTAACATAATTTCCAACATTTGAAAGCTATTGCCCCTACATCGCTGGATCTCTTCTACATCATAAGCTTCTTGCGAGATCAAACTTCCTATCTAGGTGAAATGAAGCCCACGTCGCTTTTTGTGTATTCATAATATTATAAAAAGCAATGCAATATTGAACATTGCATTACGCTTATGTCTTGCGTCTGCCCCGTGAGATGAGCTCTTAGCTATGTTACAAGACAAGCAAAAGATACAAACATGATGGGCGGTACATAGCGCTGTCACTGGTGCCAACCAATCTGGGTTTTCTAATCAATTGTAGGACCAGCGCACGGTATTCTAAAATGTCCCCGCCATTTACGATGCAACTCGATGGAATTAATTGATGTAATTAAGTTAATACCCTGACTCTGCTGTGATACAGGAAATTGTTTTCAAATGCATGTGCCAGCGAGGAGACCTGGAGTACGGCTAAAAAACCAGGCGTTCAAAATCTGCGAGATCACTATTGCGTCTCGGTCGACGAAGTATACATTGTGGTCCTTAAAACGGTGCCTTTGTGATAACCGAAGAACTTACTTCTAGACAGGCCATGACGTTATCAGGCGTATGTGGTGCTACCTGTGTCGTGCTGCTCAACACATTTGATCCTAGCCAGTTTAGACAACTGGTCTTTTGTGCCAAGACGGCGATAGTGTACTCTATACTTCGTCCCGCCTACGTCTCTTTTTCCTCTGTAATGTCTACATGGAAACATAATACCTATTGAATGTGAAGTCTATATATATATATATATATATATATATATATATATATATATATATATATATATATATATATATATATATATATATATATATTTATATATATGTATATATATATGCATGTATATATATATATACATGCATATATATATATATCTACATGTATGCGTGTACATCTATACACAGATTTTCAATTACATTGATATATATCAACATATATATATATATATATATCAATATATATATACGCATAAGCATTTATATTATGCATATTCATTTATGTATCGTGGTATTTGTTAAAGTTCTTGCATGATGAAAGGCTAGATATAAGGATATATATATACAATATGTTGCATTCATACGTTTGTCTTGAAGCCTTGCAAAATGTTCCCTATCATACTCGTGGATTACCTTCGGTCATGCGTGCAACGTTTGTCAGACACGCAATAGTGATATCACAAGTGACAGGTTTAAGTTTTTTTCCTTCCATTGCTTCATCGTATCCACGCCTATTACACGGCACAACTCGCCGCCAAGAGCCATCGTCCAGGCGGGGGATCTGTTCCACACAGTTGGAACCTCGAAAAATAATATCTGCTTAAACCGCCAGAGAAATAATGTTCTTTGCAGTTTGTCGATCTCTGTCTTCCCAATGGCTCTTCTTCACTCTCCTGTGACTTATAGTGGTTGTGGGAATAAACATTACTTATGCGGGATGTTAAGCAGCATCATTGCTATTTCCAATATCAAAGTATTTATGTTATTGGATTTGTACCCTGGGACACGACGCCTTTACCAACGCTGTCTTCATCTATCATGTCAGACCACAGGACCAAGGTGTCCGAATGGCCGGGCATTACATGTTAACTACCGCGTTGACGATCTTATCCGAATATATTAGGCTTTAACTTCGCGCTTTGACGAAAGGCTTGATGGCTGTATAAGACGCTGTATTAGCCTATTCACTGGAAAAAGAGACGCTGACTATTTGATCCCAGAATATGTCGATTGCAAATACACGTTCACGCATTTATAGTATTAGTTCAGAGCTTGAAAAGAGCCAGCTAGATCCAATTTAGCCATGTATTTACCACACATATGGAACCGATTAAACAAGAGATACATAAAGACATATATTTGTATACATGCACATTGCGGGGCAGTCAAGCACAACTATCATGGGTAGAAGGGTTTCCAGTTGCTCAAATACTTTTTTTTGAGAGTTATCATATGCTAACTAAAACTTTTTTGAATTCTAAACTTTGTATGTATTACTAGAACCAGTGGTCCCTAGACTCACTTGTTTCCTACATAAGCGTCTGTGGTCAAAATCTGCAGAGAAAATCAACTACAAGTAACCATTTCATTTCACAATCCTGTCATTTGCATTAGCTTACGGTGTCCGTTTGAAGACTATGGAAGGAAACAAAGGGTATACAACTTGAATAAATGTTGGTGCACTATACTCACACCGTTGTTGCCATAAATAAGACCCTCCATAAAAGCGCTAATATAATTTCGTATGTATTTAGCACCAAGTTGCATGAATCGCTTGCGTCGATATAAACAGCTTAAATGCCAATCATATATAAAACCATGAGCATAATTTGCGGATACAGCTGGTCTAATGCACTGGCATGATATTTTCAATACTGGCGACATTGCCTGTCTGCCAGAAACTACCTACCTGTTCATAGAGGGGATGTGACGTCGGTTTATTTCACATGTAATGAGTAGGGATGTCTCATGTCAAATGTACATGTCCGTTCAAAATATTTGAAAATATTATAGTTTGACCATTTTTGTATCATCGTCTAGTATGATTAACATACAAAGGTAATCTTTCATGCATTATTTATGTGGATTTCGAATAATATAGCGAAATCAAGTGACAACAGCTAACCATTCGTTGACATAATCAGAAATCCGTAATTTTTTCCGTGTAACCATATATACTTTTACCCGAATGGCCGAAATAATGTTTATTAATCAGTGTTGATCATGTTTATTTGAATTCTTAAAATATGCTATTGTTTTTTAAATTTTACTTCGAAATTACCTTTAGAAGACCATACGTTTATAAGTGTATATCAAGTATATGTCAGTGGATCTAAATATCTATCTATATATATATGTATGTATATATATAAATGTATCATTGTATGGCTTGATTGCCATTGTTAGATGTTTCCGATAAAATATTGCCCAGCAAAGTCTAGCACCTATGGTCGATTAAGATTTCCTCGTTCACATCCAGATTTTAGCGGCGCCAGTTTTCTTTCTAGGTGCATAGCTAAAATCATATATCTAAGGCCATTGGTAATTTTTTGTTTTGCCACTTAATAGTACAGTCTTGTAGCAAATTGGTGTTAAGCCCATCTAAATAAAACTCTGGTTTTTACCTTAGCAAAAAGGAAACTGCCATTTCTAAAACGAGCAACTTACATAACCAGCAAGATCACGTTTTTTAATTAAATTTTTATTATAAAAATCCTCTTTGACTATGCGCGTTTATGTGGGCCATAGTGTGCATCACACATATTTGAGAGTCGTGCTTGACATATGGCGTTTCTATGCATAGCCATTGTTTCTCGTCGATTTCCCCTTATCTACTGCTTACCTCATGGTCCTTTACCATGAGGTTCTATACCAATACCAGCAACGCGAGAAACAATCGGTTTTTCCATTTGGTTTAAATTTTGAGAGGGGATTGGGTTATGCAAACAAAATCATGAATTTAATGTTATCGGCAATAGACAATGGCCAGGTCAACGACCATTCATACTGTAGGAAATGCATATTGTATTACACAATATCGTCGTAAAACGATCTGCAAGGAAATATATCCAGTCTATGTTGTCATGGATATCAAGGACTACAACCATTCCTGATATTATCACGTGTTCAATGGGTCACACTTATATACCTGTTATGTAAGCCAAGCACACTGACTGCTACGATCGAAATTTATTGTCACGTGCATTCATATTGATAGTACAATTCACCTACCAATCTATTAACAATCGTACGCTTAACTCTAAATGGATATTGCAATTAAGTGTTTGCATTTTCAGAGGGTTCTAATTCCTCGTATTTGTGAGCTCAATTGGAATATTGCCAAGGAACACGCTATCAAAGATTTAATGGACTTTTGGACATTACCTTGGATATGATCCATAAGTCACAATAACAACTACAGCTATGCAATTTAATTCAGGGACAAGTAAAATACTGCTTTGTCAAGGCCAATTGTTTGCATGACATAGTAGCCATTTGATCTTTACAAAGCAGCCAATATTTACCCGCTTGCATAACGCTGTCTTCGGCTATTTAGCTGAAGCTGCAAGTCCGGCTTGTTTTAGCTTCGTCTATATTTTACGGCTTGGGCTTTGTTGTACATATAGTCACTTGGATATAGTAGCTATTTTTAGCCGCAAACTTAGCATGTAACCACATGTCATAAAATCAAATTCCAAATTCAAATTCGATTTTTTAGGCGCGGATGTCTATATACAAATTTGATACATTTATTAGCCTATAACAGCAAACCACAATAAAAAGACCTGTCCTTGTCCAAAGCGAAATGTTGACACCGGTGTCAGTGTCGTCTTGGTGGCTCGGCAAAATGTTTTCAAAAGAAGACGTGTTGGAAAGTGTTCAATTTTACATAGATCATGACAACTGTTTCAATACTTCCCAAAAAGGGAAAGAAGCGATTATGGGATAGCTTGTGTGAACAATTGAATAGGTAAGTGTCAAAACACCTTGGTTTTATGACGTTTACATCTAGTCCGGCCTCAATATTTGTATACGCACTGACACTGACTCGCAAAGAATTTAAATTTATTGCTCCACAAAAACACATTTTTTTATGGTTCAAAAGGAGAAACATGTAAGGCTATATTAATAAAATTCAATGCGTTAGCTCTCGTTTGATTTATCATTCGTCCATGAATCTTAGCCAAATGGTCCTCTACAAAACAGCTAATACTAACCCGCATATCAAATACTACATTAATTGAATTCAAACCTCTCATTGAAGTCATGTTCAAACAAACTACATATCAGGGAAGCATACGATAATAAATTGTCGAGTGGAGAATATTAGAAAGCAGACTACAGGATCAAAACTAACAATATTGCTTCGACTTTTACAGCTGTTGTTAGACGAACGGTTCGTACACTAACCGACTAGATCGTTAGCTTCTGCTTGTTGAAATGAAGTAACAAAGCATGCGCGTCTACGCGTATAACGACGCGTCGTGCACTATATAAGGTATTAGATCTATGGATATGACTAATAGGCTACGTTCACAGCTATTTTCTTGGAGAAGGTAAATTCTCATTTTCAAATCATAGCTGATGTAAAGCATCAAACATCTATACAACAATTGCCCTCTGTACTCTGCGCGCTAGTTTTGCTAGAACAAAAATACCAGAGCTAAACAGGTCACTGCTGTGATCAGTTACTTATAATTAGGAAGTTCTAACATCACAGTAGCGCTTTGCGTTCATTCTGACAATTTACGTAATTAGAACGCATCTAGCTTACTTCAATTAGCTTGATAACGTCGCAGTATGGCCGAACATGGTCTCCTCTATGGCACAGAGTTAGTCAGTCTCCGATTCGTCATTTGCTGGTCATAACATTAAGTAACGGGCTGATCATGGCAACAGGCGGCTGCTTTGCTCAATTTACTTTATCAGGTCTTGCAAAAGAGCTGTGATATTACATGCGCGTTGCATTAGCGTCCACTGCAGGTGGTACATTGATCTCCATACGTCATTATAGAGCATTTTAGTATATCTATTTACATAGCAGGTATCATGTCAACCATGAAGGCAATATGTGTTTTAGTAATAAGCTGACTTGCCCAGCGCATGGCGGTGTGGGCCAATTCTTTTTGACTGCTTATCGAGATATCTTTACTAATGAGAATAATTTAGCTTGCTTTGCTTTATGAAGCTCTTAGCTAACTGATATAATTACCTCAAAAGATTAACATTACATTGGTTGTTTTTTGTGATCTTTTCGTTGCTCTGTATTCTAGGAGTTACAGCAGCATTTATTAATGGACTGTACTTCCCTCCAGGTTACGCATGTTTGGGCATGAACTGTTTCGTTTGTCGCTATACGATGAGGTGATTGATGACCATGTGTAATTTGTTATATTTTCCCATTCTAGACTAGATGATAATTCCGCAGTCAGCATTAATACATTGGTATGTGAAAAGGCTAATATACTAATTGATACAATACAACAATTAATTGCAATAAATATCACCGTTAGAAATCTCATCCTATTAGTACACACACACAATATCGGCCAAAAGAGACGGTCTAACAACGTCGATCAAGTGACAAAAGACTTGAGTGACTCATAAATCAGGTGCTTAAATGTAATACTTCCTGCTTTGGCAAACATTGTAAACGGGAGGCGATAAGTGCACGAGCTTATTGACAGAGATCGAGCGTGCGCCAACGCGATATTGATGTACACATCGTCGAGGCTAGCAACCATTGCAATATCAGAAGTAAATCAATAAAATATAGGAGAGGATATTCATGAAGACAAAGGTCAGTCGTCTTTTTCCCGATATGGATATTGCAATAAATGAATATATCGGATTTTATGCCATTATGGTTTATTGCTCGCCATAAAGTCTAAACGTGGGTCATAAAAAGGTTCTATTATCAGGCGCAAAGGCGTAGATGGATCATAGCAACATACAATAAGAGGGTCGATTTTGTATGATGAAACCTGTGTTATCAGATTAATTCCTCGGTTATCAATACAAATTGTACTACAGTGACATGTGTGCATAACTAAGCTGTCATACATGTTATTCGTTACATATGATGATTCTCGGAATATGTGTCTGTTATGTTGTGTTTAGGGAGATCTCCACGATGTGATACGCGGTGGTTGTTCAAATAACATATATAGTTTAAAGGGCCCCGTCACTAACTAAGACATCCATCCCTCTAGATTTGTTATATATTATGTTCAACTTGCAAAATCTCCATGTGAGGGTCTTAAGCATGAAAGTGCAAAATGTGTGTTCAACAGACACTTTTTCATATAGCTAGGTTAAGACGGTCATTTTGACTGAGACCTGGCCTTGGTCCTATGGTCTGACTTGGTAATGAGTGATAGCTCACCGAATGGCTCCCATTTTTAAGTAAAAATCACCAAATGCCAGAATGTCAGACATAACACTGTTACGACGTTATAATCTACCGATGTGTCATCTTCCATTATTTGTTACAGGCTTTAGTGGGTCAGCCAAAACCTTGTGGCAGACGGCGAATGGCATCTGACAAACTGGCCATCGCGCCATTTGCTTCTAGGACAGTCTGATATATCTACGATTATCAGGTTCTTGTAGCGAGAGAGACAAGTGGTATATCCTGAGGCCATATTGGCAATACTCGATCAAATGTATCTACGATATTGAATTTTCTATTCGTTCTGACATCGATTACTAAATCAATTCTTATCCGTTATTTTCGATTACCCAGCTATTATTACAACATATAACATGATTTGCATTGCTTGGGTACGTTGGTAAGGCAATTGCATATCGTTCAATGTATCAGGTGTATGTCCAGAGAGTTATGATAATCCGATGTCGTATGTGAATTTACTAATCGCATACATAGTCAAACGTATGGACTGAATTAACGTTTGACAATAAGTTCAAATAAAAACAACCCGAGTACTAGATGATATCACTGTTGGATATAAATTCAGTAGCTGAATGGACCGCAATAATGCTGACGCATTTGCCGTCGCGCCATATTTGTACATTAACAAGGTCATCTGTACAGTAACAAGGTCATCTGACAATACACTAAATTTTGTTACGGTTGTACTCAAATGTTAGAATACGCCAGCTTTATAACGAGGTCAGTTGAAGTGAGTAAGAGGAATACGGCGGGTTTATATCGTTTTCAGTTGCACAGTACACGTACGTTCGGCGCAAATTCTGTATAAGACGAATGATTTGGCAATCGGAAGGTTGGCCATGGAATTGACCGCCATTGAGAAGCTCGGCACTTAGGTACTTGGTATTTGGAACCGAATGCCAAACATGTTGTATCACATACGCACCAAACGCATTTACGTTTTGAACTCAGTATAGTGGATGATGATAACTGAATATTTGAATGTGACATACTCATCACGATTGCGTACCGTCTGTTTGCTCGTTGATTATTTTTGATCCTCTGATAATAATACGTGGATACCTTACCATGGGAAATTTTTCATGAAGGTGCCTGACCCCTGAGATAGTTGGGCTTGAAGAGCCTTTATACTATACAAATGGATAGAATGGCCAGATACTTGCTTAAAGTGTTTTGAGATGAAATACACCCAACATGCTGTGTAGATGTTTAAGTGCGCGTGCACGCACTGAAGATGTTTGGGATGAAACAATAGGTCATAAGACATCGCGACGAGGAAGCTGCTTTATTGCACCTATTATTCTGTTTTGAAAAATCAACTCAAGGTGCTACGATCACCTGACGCGGATGTTGCTGATTTAAAGTGAGAGGTTGGGCGATACACATTAGAAACACATATGCAACTAAGTATAAGACTGCCAATGTTCACGTTCACGTTTCTCAGCATCTAGCAGTTCGTCTACTTATTTCAGTTGTTAAGGGAGTTGCTTTCGCCAGCGTGTAGCTGCAACTTCATAAGCAGTTTCATGTGTAGCCGCCTTGCTCACCTCAGAGCTATTTTTTAAAGTTTTAAAACATGACAGAATAGTGTGTTTAAGTTACAAATATCCGATTTTAAAACACCATATTATAACACCCCTTCTAGCGTTGAATGTATTGAGTTTGACCTGTGCTCTTTTTACACATTGCAGTGAGCTGAAGACGCCTCCCGAGGTATCTATTACCTCACTACGGGTTGCATTATAAAACTCTAATTGCATGCAGCCTAGACAACCAATCCAGGCGACATAGCTATTTACAGTAATAAATATTGCAGTAAGTTTCTGCACTAGCACAGTGGGTAACTTATCACAGACCGCCGACCTCGGGGAATTGCATAATTCCCGACGAGATGAAGAAAAGATTTGTTTTAATGACGCGGTATTTCATGACTCTGTTTGTTTGCCATTCTCTAATAGTGTGCGGCCTATAATGATGATATACGTGTTTTGATTAAGCGTATCTCCTATTCGGTATCTTATATTTAGGGTATCAAATGCAGCTGAAATTTGCATTTGAACAGCAAACATGGTTCATTAACTCAAGCTTCCCGGAAACAACCCCCACCTTCCTAATATGACATACAGCTATATATGAGTGTCGAGAGTTTGCACGCGCGACGTTTTTCGTTTTATTGGAATACTATGAGCGGTCCATCCCAGACCGATAAGACACTCGTACGCGCCATAATATAGATACTCACGCTTTTCAAATCAACTCCTTTGCACAAAAAGTCTGGTTTTGCTATACAACTGTTGACGAGAAAATATTATTATTGATTTTCAATTATCCTTACACGTTTAAGGTATCGTTTTAATAATCATAGCCCTTTTCGGTTTGATTCGTCTGTAGAACCCAAAATATTATTCTTGAATACCTACGACAGATTGTGGTTACACATTATATGCACAGACAAACCATGTCTGGTTTCGCAATACGCACTGCGTTTTGGGCAAAATGTTTGAATGTCTTTCCTGCACCGCGATTATGAGTCTGAGAGCGATAACTTCAGTGATAAGACAAGGATATATCTTCACTTAAGTCCTGGTCACATAACCGTAAGTGGACGTAATTGAGCGTTATTAAACGTACCGGCATCCGTGCCGAACTGTACTTTAGCATGATGCTAACTTGGTATTAACTTAGGTGAGGCGTGTTTGTCGATTTAATTTTGAACATTTTCAAAGTATCGATACTGTAGAGACAAAATTAGCATATGTGATACAACGTACTGTAGCGTAGTCTAACGTACCTCATAGCGTACTAAAACGTGCTGTAGCGTACTCCAACGAAGCTACCGTAGTCCACATCAAAGCGTTGTCAGACGTAACACTCAGTACCTCTCCGTGGCCGAGCAGCACCCGCATTAGCGTTGTCTAGTGTATATGATCGTACTTAAATGTGGTTTACCCCATAACATAACGTATTTATCCGTACTCTTCTGTTGCTCATCGCCCACATTCCTTAATGTAGTTTAACCTAGATGAACGTACTTACACCACGTCTGACCCATGGCTATGTGACCACACTTTTAGAAGCACATTAGCCTTTAAACTTATTGAAAAAGAAGCCATCCCAGCAAGTCACATAGTGAATATTCGTTTCCTCTCAATTCAAATTACATACATCGGCCATAAACCTGTTTGTGCTGGCCGTACTTAATCTAATTTACTCAAGGTTTAGGTTGTCAAGACACAAAAGTATGCTCCAAAAAAACAAATGTTTACGAACATATGGTTGCGTGATTTCGGTTAATTTGCCACCTGTTTGTTACCCATCAGGATGAGTGTCATTGTTGGTGTTAAGCCCGTAGTGGGTTTATATATAGGGACGCTGTAGCACAAAGAGGACACAAGCTTTGCGTCGTAAACATGTCAACGCATATCGAGAGATGTTGTAGTTCAATCAAAGTAAAACAGATTTACTCAGGTTCATGGGCGCTTGGCGACATTGATTCAGGAATCTAAGATTAAGGCTATTTTCACTAGTAGTACAATGAGTACAGGCTTATAGGGTCAGACTTAGGAAGACCAAACAGATACAACACATCACATTTTTGGGTGTGTGTATGCGTGCATGCATGCATTTAAGCATTTATGCATGTATGTATGTATGTATGTATGTATGTATGTATGTATGTATGTATGTATGTATGTATGTATGTATGTATGTATGTGTATGTATGTATGTATGTATGTATGTATGTATGTATGTATGTATGTATGTATGTATGTATGTATGTATGTATGTATGTATGTATGTATGTATGTATGTATGTATGTATGTATGTATGTATGTATGTATGCATGTATGTATGTATGTATGTATGTATGTATGTATGTGTGTATGTATGTATGTATGTATGTATGTATGTTTGTGTATGTATGCATGTATATGCATGCATGCATGTATATGTATGTATGTATGTATGTATGTATGTATGTATGTATGTATGTATGTATGTATGTATGTATGTATGTATGTATGTATGTATGTATGTATGTATGTATGTATGTATGTATGTATGTATGTATGTATGTATGTATGTATGTATGTATGTATGCATGCATGCATGCATGCATGTATGTATGTATGTATGTATGTATGTATGTATGTATGTATGTATGTATGTATGTATGTATGTATGTATGTATGTATGTATGTATGTATGTATGTATGTATGTATGTATGTATGTGTATGTATGTATGTATGTATGTATGTATGTATGTATGTATGTATGTATGTATATGTGTATGTATGTATGTAAGTATGCATGTATGTATGAATCTATAGATGTATATCTGTACCTTCGTTAGAATGTATGTTTGTATATATATATATATATATATATATATATATATATATATATATATATATATATATATATATATATATATATATATATATATATATATATATATATATATATATATATATATATATATCTATATATATGATATATATATATAATGATGATGAAAATGATAGTATACCTATTGTACCAAGCGATAAATAGGGCTATCATAATTCCTCACTTAGAAAACGGCATGGTCAAGCTCATATTGGTATTCCCTGCTTTAGCAGCACAAAACTTATAATAACTTGCTTTTACCAGCATCGTTAAGAGTTAATGACTCAAAATTGACAAATTAAAGTCCAATCAGTCGTTCCGTGTTTAGCAGATCGGTGAAATATATGGTGACTGCGCGGGAAATGCCCGTTCTACCAACATAGCCCTTTGGGCTTTGTTGGATGGGTTATATAACACATTAAATCACCTTTAAAATAGCAGGTTCACGCCCAACCTTACATCGGTTGCCATTAAATTAGCATTTATGTTAGATATAGTTTGAGACAATTATAGACATCTATTAGACGGCCCAGAGCCTAACCTTTCTAGTTTGCAAGCATTTTACATTTTTTCATTGACAGGCAGGCACCTTAAACAGGGGCCACCTCTCTACCTGTCAGGATTTTCAAGCGCCAATATCTCACTCTTCTTCTCACAGCACCCTCTGAAGATCTGACGGCATTATTGTCTTTGCGACTCTTCTTACATTGGACTAGGGTAAGGTTCAATTTATAAATGGAGTTAACGAGCTCTAATTGTGAATCAAACGGATCCCAAGAAGCAATTATATCCACAATTTGCTATAGATTAATCTAATGGAGTGACTTGCAAGCTTACAATTCTCAAAAATACAAATTGAACGCAGCTGGCTGATAATGTGCCTATAGCTTAACACGGACGCAACAGTTTGCATAATTTTTCGTTCCTTCACTGCTAAACATTCACCTGTAGGATAACGTGTTGCTGATTTGTACATCTCCCATTGTAAAGATGAGCCCACGCGCTTTTATCAGCTCCATTTGAAATCAACAGGTGCTCAAATCGTCATCAACTTTGCATTACTGAATATAATATTCTTTGCCCCATATAAAATAGATTAGTCTGAGACATTTCTATACCGAAGATATTTTTTCCTTAAATAATCGATTGACGAATCATGCAAGACTAGGCAATAATTACACGTCTTGTATCCCATACAATGTGCTATATAACATGTTAGTATATCGAAATGGCACACCAATAAAAGCCACGCCCAACACTGTAGTTATTTCCTGTTATGTTGTTCTCTTTCGAATTTCTACTACAATATTTCATTTGCGAACCAATGGTCAAGTGTCGCCTCATTCAAAATGTTTAATTTACAATTCCGATCAGATGGATAAAAATGCTCTATATTTCAAACCCAAAAGCACACATTTTAACCAACTTTCAACAATATGCTACAATGCACTGAGTCATGTAAATATGACATAGAATACGGTCAGCGCGACAAATGAGTTCCATGTCATGGTTGTGAACAGCGTTTTGTCGCCCTTTCACCAAAATGTATATTTACAGTGTTTGTTACTTAGGCGGTTATTCACCAAGTAGTTAACTCAAAAATAGACAATAGCCTACGAACCAGGAAGGGGCTTAGGTACTACGCCTTGTTTCAGTTCTCATCGATGTAATACATCATGTTTCAAGCAGATATATGCGTTCCACCTGATTAGCAATGCAAGACATTCCCGTTGCAATCAGCGTAAATCAGAGTACAGAATGGGCGGTTTGGTTGTATGCAGCAGCAGATTCTCATATAGCATCTTACAAACAGCAAACCCGCATAAACAGACATTTAGGGCCTGTTTGCTAGTTTGCACGTTCATTTTATTAATGAAAAGTACTAAATGAATAATTTCTCGCACCGGACTATGCACCAGCACCAAGACCCTGTGATAGCCTTATATCCTTAAACCATTTTTATTTTAAGTTACATCAGAGCACTATCTATTAAAATAATTTAGAGGTCATAAAACTAAAGCAACAGTTGTTTTGAAAAGGCTCTGTTAGGTAGTAAGCAGTACGTTAATTTCTAAGACCCGTTTCATTTATCGTTTACCGGAAATATTCGTACTATGGTATTGAAGTATCTTGTTCTCAATCCGTACAAACCGTAACTTATCATTTGCCTATTTAGATGCTTTGTTTCGCCTAGAATATGAACCAAGTCGTGTCTCCTGTAAACATCATGGGGATCGAGGCTGTACCTCTGTACAATATGAAAACGAAAAGTATCTGCTCAAAGAATATTCCTTCGCGCCAAATAGTTTTGAATGTAGTTTATTAGTCAGACCCAACGATTGAATAGCTTCGATCGTGCATAACGTGTCTTTATAGCAGAATATCGCAGCAAAGCACTAGTGGTCATTACTGCAGGTTCGTGGGTGCTCGTAATGGACCCGCTGGCAATGATTTGCGTAGCGGTCGGTCGTTTTTCTTCACATGAGGCAGGAAATGGCGACTGATATGCTTCCATAATTCAGTCATAAGTACACAATGGACTCTAGTTCTATCTTGCCGTGGTTTCGTGGCCTTATATGGTAATTTCAGACGCTCCCGTTAATGTGTCCGTGTCATTCTAGAAATCCAATAAGAGTAATAATAAAGTGCTGAGATTACTTTGTGTATCGACACAGCTTCCTGATATCGCACCAATTTATTTTATGCCTCCTATTGCTTTATTACCACCCATGGCGATTGAAAGTAATATCATTCGGTGTTATAACATATGACAAATTGACTTGTATATCGTATGCTACTTTTACATCATATCGCGAGACGTTCACGAGATAAAAGGTGCGTGTGAAAGCTTCCTATATTTTTGGAATATGCCTGCGGTATAATTCGCCAAAAAATGCTGTATTGCGATGAATTATTGCGGTTTTTCCTTCACATATTGATTACATTGTGATCAATAAGAGCCAACACAAAGAAATAAGTAGAATTTCTATCGGCGCATTGGGAGTTTGTTTCTGTGAGTTCAGTTCTTGAATTAAATCTGTGCCGTATCGACATGAAATGCATTTGTTAGGTTTTGAATGGACTCACTAGTAAACAAATAATTGCCTCTTAGTTGACTCTGATTTAAAAAGGCAACATATTGTTTTTCTACATAGAAATATATAGTACAGCATTTTGTTTGAAACTTCCTTCCGGTCTTTGGGACTTGCATATCACATCATTATGACATGCTATAAAGCGTATAATGTTGGAAGTAGCCCTCTTGGTTATTGGCATTTATGAGATCGTACCTTATGTTTACCCCCTGGCAAACGTTCCAAACACTAACGTGCATATGTGCACTAGTGTTGGGGAGTGGATTCGCGTATTTAGGCTCCAAACTTGATTGAAACATCAACACAAGCATCCATGCAGTCGTGACAAACATTGACACAGGTCTTTTGCACGCAATGGCGTTAAAAGCCACTCGAGCTCATTCGTGTTCATGGCGAAGCAGCAGATAAAGCGCCAGGTTAGCTATGAGCAAAATGTCATCTTGGTGCATTAAGGACAATCGAAGTCTATTGCTGCCATCAATATATGTCGATATACATATCCGCTACAAAAATAAATAACAAATATATATATATATATAGATGAGATATATATAACATTATATATATAGGAATATATATATATATATATATATATCTATATATATATATATATATATATATATATATATATAATATCTATATATATATATATATATATATATATATATATATAATATATATATATATATATATATATATATATATATATATATATATATATATATATATATATATATATATTATATATCTATATATATATATATATATATATATATATATATATATATATATATATATATATATATTATATATATATATATCTAATATATATATTTCTATATATATATATATATATATATATATATATATCTGGTATATATATATTTATCTATCTATCTCTCTCTAAATCTTTTTATCATATATATATATAATTGCCTATTTATATGGAAGACAGGGATCGACATCTCTGCATAAACTATCCCTCTCTATATTGCTTCTCTGATCTGTATTTATAGCCATATAATTGTTATATATATCTCTTATATATATCTCTATATTTAAATTCTCACTGTGCGGAAACGATCCCCCGCCTCGTGTTTCCATGCGGTGGCTAAGATGAAGGCTCTTGGCGGCGAGTTGTGTCGCTTTGTTGGGCTACAAAACGATGGGGCAGAGCCATGAAAGGGAAATCCTGTCGCTTGTGTTAGGTTTTTTTTAAATCATGCGGAAACGATCCCCCCGCCTCGTGCCCATGCGGTGGCAGGCTCTTTCAGCAGTTGGGTACAAAACGATGGGGCAATGAAAGGAAACCTGTCGCTTGTGATATCACGTGCCACATTCAGCAGTGGGTACACAATGTCAGAAACGTGAAGAAGGCTTAAAGTGACCCAGAAATCACGCCCATTAACATAAATAAGTTTATACACAAATAGGTATATATATTGTGCATTTCATTGATTCATCCCTAACTAACCATATATTCAAAATGAGTATCATTTATCACTGAGCAGCTGTCATGGTATAGTGTTTGGCCATTGATGCTTTGATAAACGCTCCAAGGGCACCTTCCGTTCACAGAAAATTACCGCACACTTTATGAACTCAAATGCCTGCGATACGTTATCCCTTTGTAAGCTGTGTATTTAGGACAACATCCGAAGTTAGCGAATGAACAAATTATTCTTTCCTTTTTGTAATAATAATGTACCCGTTTTCTGGGCATCTACTGCCATCACGGTCAAAGATGAGAGTGATCTTTATGCATGGATAACATTGCAATGGTTTATGGATAACATTACCTCAAACATGTACATCAACACACAATGCATTTGGGACCTTAGGAGAGGTCGAATCGCAAACTACATAACTGTGTAATCGTTGTTACTGCATTGAATTGCTCAGAAACGAATAGAAATGACTAGTGAATGGTTTCTGCGGTAGAGCATCGATGTACATATCGGGATTCACCGCATGCTGCATGCATAAATTATTGTAAAGATGCATGAAATAGTATCTGCTTTACTCAGGGTCAGCAATTATATAGGAAAATATGCTATTAATATATGCGGGGTAGTGTTATTTAGTGCATTATGGTCGCGGCTTAGTCCTTGAATGTTACATTCGCTGCTGACGGTCTAAATATGTAATCAAGCATCCTATATATGTGCGTTCATTTCTGTATACGGTAGCGGTTGGCATAACTAGCACCGAGAAACACAAAATGTTCATCTTACATTCGTCCAGCGCGAGGAAATGAAAGGAGTTTATTGGCCAACGATTGTATTTTATCGACAATATCTTTCTATTTAGTATTGCAGTTGGACATAACTATTTTGTAGACATAGCTAGCGCAAGATGTATAATGGTTATCCCGTAGAGACAAAGCCAGGGACCGAGGCATCGCTGATATCAACCATGACCTTGGCGCATTGACCTTTCGATGGAAATACCTCTCATGCAAGCGGAGGATTAGCTCTTTTTATATACTGTACCAATTGTTTACATTATTCAATAAACTGCAAAAGTTCTGCACGAGGATTCTATGACGATATATATATATATATATATATATATATATAGAATATATAGCTCTATATATATATATATATATATATATATATATATATATATATATATATATATATATATATATACATATATATATATATATATTATATATATATATATATATATATATATATATATATATATATATAGCATATATATATATATATATATATATATATATATATATATTTTTATATATGTATATATATTTATATATTTTATATATATATATGTATATATTTTATATATATAATATATATATATATATCCCACACATTATAAATGCATATATATATTTTTATTTGTATATATATATATTTATTTACATATTTATAGAGAGACATATATATATATATATATCTTCGTGTACATATCTTGATCTCAATATATACAAACACACACCATACCATATATATATATATATATATATTTTATTTCCGCTATATATATATAAATATATATATATTTATTTATATATATATATATACATATATACATATATATATATATATATATATATATATATATATATATATTTATATATATACATATTTCCGCTAAGCCACGGGTATATATATAAAAAAAAATATATATATATATATGTATATATATATATATATATATATATATATATATATATATATATATATATATATATATATATATATATAT
>CM067358.1:3265380-3280380 GCA_034190875.2 Urechis unicinctus | reverse complement strand
GGTAACGATTCATAATACATACATGCAATAAAGAAAACTACAGTGCGTTGCCAGAGTGTTGGGTTTCGTAGAAGACTATCGGCCATAAATCTGCCAATATATCGATTCCACATGTATCCCTGCGTAGTGTGCTGGATGTCAATAACTATCTGGTCACTTCGAAAGAGTATTGCTTGGTATCAGTATGGCTACGGTAAATGACGTTGTCTAAATCAATAACAGGTTGACTCACAATGAGTGTTGCTTCATCTCCATACAGAGCGAAATGAAAAACAACTGAAGGCGAAGCCGCTTAATACAAGGATACGCCAAACAAATATCATCATCGCAAAAAAAAAAAAAAAATGGTGAGAATCCAGATTGATTAAGAAATCAATTATTTGGTTGTTAATAACTGCTCGTCTATTATTCTGAGAACATTATCCGATTAACATAAACAGTTTAGCGTATTGGACGCCCCTGCGTTCCTGTTTATATGCGTCGATATATATATATATATATATATATATATATATATATATATATATATATATATATATATATATATATATATATATATATATATATATATATATATATATATATATATATACCTAGATATATATATATATATATACGTATATATATATATTTATATATATATATTTATTTATATTTATATATATATATTAATATATGTGTGTATATATATACATATATATACATATACATATATATTTATCTATATATATATAAATTTATATATGTAAGACCCCATTTGCTAGTAATCAATAAGAGGTTGAGAATATTTTCTTCTATAATCAGATATTTTCCTCGAATCCAGCAAAAATAATCCCTACTAAAGCTGACGACATGTTTACTATGCAAAGCATGAGTCCTCTCTTTTTATTAAAACATTTAGGGCTGAGCAAAACGCCATGACCACCACATTGATGGATTAGAGGGGTGCTGCTTTATTCAATATAGTGTGATGTATTGAAATGATGCCCTATTTTTGTTTTAAACATTCCATATATCACTTATTATTGTTTGTTATTTAGTTAGATGGAGCGCATCAACGATGGCTGCGATGAAAACAGGAGCCAATTAAACCAACATCACGCAACCATATGTGGTTTTACAACAAACTCCAAATGTCAGTTAACGTTGGCATTTTCGGAACATAAATTTGTGTCTTGACAGCAAATGCGAAGCCAAGCGCAGAAAAACATATTTTACGACCTTGGCATTGGGTAAATATAATAAACTGCTGGCAGCACAAACATGTTTGTGGCCAGCACATGTAATTTGAATTGTGTGTAATCGAATACTTACAATGTTACTTCCCGTGGCGTTTGTTTACCTTGTGTACCTAGCTCAGCAATGATTGAACGAGGGTTTTGGAATACACTACTAAAGATAGATAGGCTTCTAGGTGAAGATATATCTACGTCGGATTTCCGTACTTGTCGCATTAAATCACAACAGTGTTAACTTGAGCTGCATGAACTATTCGAATATATCTAACACGCCCGCGTGCTAACTCTCTAAACCTAGATAGTCCTTTGTCTGGTGCCGTAACGTGTAGGTGTGGCCCGGGGTGGCCCGAGTTAATGAGCCAATGTGGCTATACAAAATAATGAGACTAGATTTGCAATGAAAATTATAGCACCAAATTATTATGGAATTTACTATCTGGATATAAGGCACCCGTTAAATGATAAACCCAGAGAATATGAGACATGCATGAGCAAATAGATAAGGTCTGACCTTACATTTAAAGTCGCTCTTGATACAAGGATCGGGATAGGGTGGGCACCATGAGAGTATTGTACGAAGTTGGAAGTTTACTACAATATCCTGGGGTTATTCACATTTGCCCCCCGCAAACGGTTACTTATTCATCAGCACACGATGACAACTGGATAACCTATGCGCTATCCTATGTTATTAATGTAACTACAAATTCGGACCAGAAGTACACGGTCAGACAGTAATTGAGGAAGAGAGGACCTATTGGGCATGTCAGGTGCTGCTACATGTGGTATCAAGATTGATATATAACAAGTCATGCCCAGTTGATCGTTTCCTTTGCCATGGCACAAGTCGAACCCAATTATGTTCGATATCAGCAGAGATCAAACACCATGCATTCAATGCTAGCTGCTGTGATGTGATATGGTGTCACATAACCGAATAGTTCCGGTTTCGTTCTATGTAGATTACGCGCCAAGCACACGTGGTAACCTACCCCCGCAAAAGATTCTACCCGCCGCGGCTTGACTTGGCAAACATGATAAACTCATCTGGTTGTAAAACTATCATTTGAATTAAACATTTACATTCGATTACTGCATCATCAAATGAGATTGTTACGGCATAAATATGGCGAGACGGCAAATACGTCTGCAGGATCGCGGATCGTTAAACAAAATGATTTAAATTCATCTTGGCCTAGGTTTTTTATATCTTAATTATTTGCACTTCATTGCTTCAGAACCAACAATATATGCAGTACGTAAATTCAAACATGACACGGAGCAATGTAACAATCATGAAATATACCTGATACAACTAAGACACATCTTGCTAACTTACCCGTAGCGATGCAAAAGACGTGCTTTGGTGTAACAACAGCTCGGTTATTGAATGATGATAGCTGTACGAACAGCTCAATCGATAAAAAACAAATGGAAAATTCGATACTTCAGACGCATTAGACCGAGTATTGCCAATTTGACCTCATGATATACCAAGTTCTTCCCTCTCTCTTTTATTTCTCTCTTTCTATCTTTTTTCTCTCTCTCTCTCTCTCGCTCTCTCTCTCTCTCTCTCGCTCTCTCTCTCTCTCCCTCTCTCTCTCTCTCTCTTTCTCTCTCTCTCTCTCTCTCTCTCTCTCTCTCTCTCTCTCTCTCTCTCTCTCTCTCTCTCTCTCTCTCTCTCTCTCTCTCTCTCTCTCTCTCTCTCTCTCTCTCTCTCTCTCTCTCTCTGCAAAAACTTGATATTCGTGGATACCTTGGAATTCAGTGATTGACAGATAAACAAACGACGGAGAAGCCAATTTGTGATATGCCGTTCTCCTCTAGAAACTGTGACTTATCATGTCAATCTGGCAGATTATATTTGCACCATAGAGCACGAAACCATTAGGTGAGCTGTTGCACATTACCATACCGTGTCCATTTCCTAACCCCTCACATAAAGACTTATGAAAATAAGAATACATAATAGAATACACCTAGTTGGAGGGATGCATTTCGTAAAAGACAACGCCCCTTAATTAGAAGAAGTTCTTTGCAAAACGAACGCGCATCGCATCGTTGAGATCTTCCTCAAAACAACATAATTAATATATAGCCTGGACAATCTGCAAATGAAACCAATATCAAATCTGACATCGTGTGCAATTTACATCTGTAATACCATTAGTATTGCTTTAATAACAACCATTGAATTATGCCGATCACATCCGCGCACATCATCATCTAGGTTTTCTCGTTCGGGATCGCCCCTGTTATTTTATTTCGCCATGCTCCATCCACGATATCACGCTCGATAATATAGCCGGTTATGACCCACGTTGAGTCTTTATGGCGGGTCATAAGCCATTAGGCCATAAACTCTTGTTTATTCATTTGTTGCAATCTTCAGAACAGAAAAATGTCTGCTGACATAAAGCTTTTTGAATATCCTCACGTATAATTTAATGCGGTAGGTATAATGTTGCTATGTTTTCTGATCTCGATGGTTTTTACCACAATTCCGTTCAGTCTATGTAGATAAGCTTGTGCACTTATCGCCTAGCCATTACAGTGTTTGCAATACCAATATATGTGACAACGACAGAATACTGGCGAACAAAACGGGTACTATGTTATTTAAGGAAGTTATTTATGGGTCTCCTTGGTCTTCTGTCAGGCTATGTATGTACTAAAAGCTTGAATCGTCTAATATGCATTGTAATAAATTGTTGCATGGAATTTATTATTTGTATGGCTGATTGATACAAAAGCCTAAAAATCGAAATGCTGACTGCAGAAATATCGACCGAAGCAAGTGGTCGCTCAGTTTACATTTTGAGCGATAATCACCCGCTTTGATTTTTGTAAGGTTCAGACTGTGAACAAAATGTATTTTGTTAACAATTATAAGGTGATTTTACACTGACGACGAGATACGCTAGCCGTCTTTTTAACACTGCCCACCAACCTTCGTGATTGCTATGTTGCCTAAATCCTACAGTGGCGTAACAATCTACCATCCGTACAAGCACCAATTTATGAAGATATTGATTGGAGTTATCTGACCCGACATGCTTGGTGACTAAGCCTCCTGTAATCCACATATCGTACCTGGGGAACGTAGACTTATTTCGGCAATAGATACCATAGGAGGCGCCTACACCCTTAAATGCTTTGCGATGATCAACAACCAGAGTGCTTGCTACAGAGGCTATAGACAATAGAGCCCTGGGTAAAGTGTCTACATAAGCACATTTGGCTATGTAATCTTGAAATCACTCAACTAAATATATGAGAGTGTGCAGATTCTAAAAAGTTTTAGAGGCATCGACAACCTTAAATACTACCGCATGCTTGATAGTTTTTTTTATAGATTTTGTGATTAGGGCATGGTCATTCTAAGCCAAACCATAACCAATTTAAATTTCTTAGATCACATATTCAGATGACAAACGCCATCTCTGGTTCGAAGTAATAATTCAGTAACTATTTTTTTATTCACTATTACAATTGTCTGTCCTTCAGCTTTGCTTACCGATGCACCACAAGTAGTGACTAATAATCATATTAGAAAAACCACAAATAAGCATAATTCTGGATGGAGATGTTTTTGTCGCTTGATTTGCTAAATCATATTTGTGCTTTAGCCGTACTGTAAAATTGGACAAATTTATGCTTTAATCGTTTTGACAGACATTAGCCTATTACTTTAACGCAACTATATATGCTGATATACGTTAAAAAACCGTTTAGCTAGACCACTATCTATTCCTCTTCTCAGTGAGAATTTTAGTCACAAGCATAGCGCGGTTTTGCACAGCTTTGCAATCAACACAGACTTCGTCCAATTGCTCATGTAATAGCGGCATAATTAACATCCTCCCATCCGAATATCAACGAAAAGGTCAAAGCTAATTGCATGATTGTTGATTTCAGAATACGTCAGTCGTCAATGTTCGCTTTGGTGTCTTAGACAAGGATGCTTGTAAAATGCCGTCCAGACAAGATGGCGTTACAGTACAGAATTTGCATTGACGGATTTGTTTGTGCGCATGATACATTCAATGTAATGTTGCCATAAAAAACATATTAGCTTCCACTTTCATGTTACATTATCTACAAGAGTTGTACAGAGTATGTTTTCAGGAAATCTACGAAGGCAACTTGCGTATTATTGAATAATATCCTAATATAGAATTATCTTGAGCATTAGGGTTAGATTTTTAATGGTATTGGTTTCAAATGGATTTACATGCAATAGTTATGTTTGATGAAGTTATTTACCTGATTACATGTGCTCCCCAGACATTAAAAAAACCATAATAACATTATTTATTTAAATCATAAGCATAAAATTCTTTATGGTAATAATTCATTTTTATTTGCATTTAGATTTGTATGTTCTTCTCCCGTAATCTACTCGAGCTGTGCCCAAATACTTTGTGTATGCATTTATTTTTGTACTGCACAACCAGAAATATGTTCTCTTAAAACACTGATGTACCTTCAATCACTCATGAATCAGAGCTGTGGAGGTTGCCGGTGTCAGGTTTCCGAACATTGAGTGGCTACAGCTGAATGCAGTAGAATGTGTGAGCAAACACTAGTCCCTGACGCTTTACATTCACACTCCTAATATATGAATAAGCTCAATATATTGAGGCTTCCGTACTTTCCCAAATATGAACATATAATCTGACTATCAAAGAATATGTCAATTGATATTCGGTCTTTGGCGCCATTGAACCAAACTGAAGGCTTACGTATGCGAATTGCTTCTTTCCGAGGTGATGGGCGCTGAAATAAGACGAGACAGGTGCATTTTATTCGCGCCTGCTCGGGTTTTATTTTTGTGTCTTATAATCAATTATGTAAGATAGAGAATATTGTTCTTGGCAATCAATATGAATAAGGCAGGAAAATACGCTATTGTAGTTCATATTTATCGACCCATCTGATTAGACTGTGATTATTGACGCCAGGGACGCTACGTCAAACACATCAGGTAGCTGGTTGGCTGGTCAGTATTATTTACTTACACATTCTTATTTTGCACAGGGCGACATTCGTCTAATCTATTTGCTAAATGCACATTAATTTCAGTTATTTATAGCATTTTTACATATCTACACTTACGTCAGAAAGCAGCACATTTACCAGGTATTTTATCAGAGCAGGGTTTCTCTCAATATGCTGGCAATATAAGTCATGGTTGACGCAGCGATCACTATTAGATTCGCATTAAAAGCTAAAGCTCGAGCATACATATTTTATATCGAATTGGAAATAGATTGTTAGCCCTTACTTGGCATTATACTGACTTCGGCATAACTGCACCGAATGTTTCGGTATGCCAGGAACACATGAGCACACTTAGCATAGACTTAATCGCTTTCCTGGGCTGTGTGGGGATTATAAAATCACATCAACTATAACGCCGTCATCAGACGACAGTATGAAATCAACAAAGGCACATAGGATTGCTGCTTCGACGTCTCGGGTTCGGCGTCTGTTAAAGAGGCACAGTCATCTTATGGATTGATGTTTCCACGGCTCCGGAATAATTAGAGAATACATACATACATACATACATACACATACATACAGACATACATACATACATACATACATACATACATACATACATACATACATACACAGACAGACAGACATACACATACAGACAGATACATACATACATACATACATACATACATACATACATACATACATACATACATACATACATACATACATACATACATACATACATACATACATACATACATACATACATACATACATATATACATACATACATACATTCATATATACATACATACATACATACATGCCTACATATTTACAAACATACATACATACATGTATATATATACATACATGAATACAAATGTACATAAATATATACATACGCTGTTGAACTGTTGTTCCCATGGCATTGTCAACATATTGTGCATTGCTGCAAGTCTAACAATCTCTGTAGCAAGATGTTGTATTCATCCAGCGATCCTATCAATCCACAATCCACGAAAACTCGTATGTTGATGTTGCGAACGTGTTTAGCCTACTTAAGGCAGATTCTATATGCCAGTTATTACTGGGATACGAGGTGAGTGTGTCCTTTCATTGTAATAACATGTTATCCTTGATTCTACGATTAATGACGCCCAACGGCCTCGACCTGGAGTATATTAATTTTAAATTACACCTTTAGTGTTTCTCTACTTGTCGGGCTGGCAGGGAAACACCTTGTAGGGTTATTTATTCTACCGGAAATAGAGACAATACGCATGCTGCTAACAGCATGGGCGCAAGTGCTACCCATAACGAGAGTCATAACGAGCTGTCTGCTGTGTTCGCGCCCAGGCCATTCTGCCAAACATGCAGATAACAATATTCGAGGTGATTCAAACGTCATCCAAAAAAACTCTTCAAACTTGCAGGTTCATAGATTAGGTCTGTTGGCCATATTTCTTGCTCAGTGTCTCCGAAGAGCCTGGATAGCTTTGGAAAACTCTTATAAATCACTGTCTACTGTCTTGCGTTATTTTGACTTAAAACCACAGGGTGTATCATCAATGAGAGGTGCTTTTCAATAAGATAATACCAATTCAGAAACCTTACAAGGCCATTAGCACAACGCACGAGAAGACTCTCATACCATGTCTTGCTTTACTTACGATGTGTACATTAATCAACAAACCATTTACTTATGTGTACAGCCCGTTTACTTACTGATTTGGTTGAGCGAACGGTGCATTATTCATACACAAAGAGTTATTGATTTTAATATAATTGTACATTAAATAAAAGATATACCGCGCTATCGTTTTCTGTTAGATTGGTTGCTCTGTCAACTCAACCTAATATTGCGCGATGAACCAATAGGTCTATACATCATCAACGGGCCTACATTTGCAATGCAAATTAAAGCTGCTTCCGATAAAGGAAGAAATACATATCTCGGAGTTGAGTGCCTGATTATGAGGCGCTTGTTTTATTCCCTGAAAATGAGACACACATGAGCATATAGCTTATATCTGACGACATCAGGACGGTGTTGGAGTGAGATCCATGTTAATACAGTACGATGATGGAAGTAATATCACCATCCCAATGTACAGCAAATAAGATTTTTTTATTTGAGTTATCGGAGCCAAATGCGGTTTTCGCAACGATTGAGACGTGCTCGCCAGACTGCGGACATGACACTCCTGAATGTGGTACGAAAAATCAATCAATGATATGCTGTTGATATATACATGGAGAGGAACACATGCGGTAGCTAATTACCAATCCTCACATATAATCTAATTATAGTTAATTCTGACATTGCCATTTGTACTCACCTCATTAGCGAAAGATGGTGCTTACCGCAATACGTTTTGCATTTGTGAAATCCACGTCCCCTTACATTTTTTGTGTTTGTAGTCGAAATATATGTGGAAACGACAAACATCAATTATAATAAGCAACGAGATAATATTAGTCAGGTAGTATAAAAATCACGGACGAAATGTGGGCCTCACCTCCGTCCCGCGTCACGTTGGACAGACCTTTTGTGTTTAATAGCAGCATCAATTCTCTAACAGAGTTGTAGATTGCAACTGAGTGTTGCATAGTATCCATAAGCTATACGCGCCATTCTACTAAGCATACCTCATGCTGTTAATGGCAATAGTAATTGGTCTCTCAGCCTACATTAACAACGATAATCGGCCGTTGTATATTCAGACAAATAACTAACAATACGGATTCAAACCATCTCTTTGGACGGTGCACTGACAATTGTCCTCAAAGACGTAATTCAATACTCTGTTGGTTATGGCTATCCATGTTATGTGATGTAACAGGATGCCTCTAAGGCTCTTGATGGCATTGATAATATCAATATTTGCATGCTGTTGCGCCAGCGAGGCACGTGTCCTACCACGGCGAAGATAATAATGAACATGTATACACGGCCACAATTGCAAGTCAAGGAAATGATAACATTTCGGACAGTTTTAGCTGTAAAATCGGCAGTGCAGTCTCCAATTTTTGGGGGGTCTTTATGTAGATGAATTGCCCACCTGTCTGTCCCACACTTAAGTTGGATGTCATATTGGTCATACATTTATTGGTGCACTTGGTTATGCTGATGATCTGTTGTTAATTGCACCCTCAATAATAATAATACCCTAGATAATAATTGAATCATATGAGCAATTTGCCGCTGAGTATAGTGTCGTTTTCAACTAACCCAAGAACAATTTATGAGTTGTCAATGATAACATGCGCGATGTGGATTTATCGGTGAATCGTGGCACTATTCCTATAAGGATAAATGTTTTGCGCCTTGGTACTTTTGTCGGTGCGGACTCTAATGCTTATAATATGAATGGTAGCTTGCTCTAATTTAGTGTCACATACACATCTGTTGATAAAATGGTTTGAGACTTTTAATGTGAGATACAAAGTAAGTAAGAGTTTGTACATGTTTGTATTTCACTTCTTAATGGAGTATAGACCACCAACCCATCGAATGCTAATGCCGAACTAGGCGAAAATATTTAAAGGGCGTCTGGTAGCTCCATCAACAAACGCATTCAATATACCCACATATCTTGACGGGTCAACAACCAATCAATAATCAATTATTGAAGCGCTATATCATGTTTCTATGTAAATACATAAACAGTAGTAAAAATGTGTTGTCCTTTGCTATCACTGTTGCTTGCAATTTAAGAATTTTAATTCCCACCATTAGTGTCAGCGATAACGCTACGTTCTCTGAAGAAAATAAATCGAAAAAGTACCTACTCAGGTTGAATGAGAATAGAGTGGACAGTAATATTTAAACACTACTTTATTATTAACAAAGCTCATTCTGGTACTGAAATTAACGAGGTCCACTCGACAATTTTCACAATATAATGTTAATCGCTACTTCGTTCCTGCACTGATTCTTTACATATCTGTAAGTTTATGTGTGCGAAATAAATGGGAGGCAGATGAGATGGGGGTGGGAGTGGAGAGAGAAAAGGGTAGAGATATTGATGATTTATATAGTATTTGTCAATATTGGCAAATTTTATATGCTTGTATATATCTATAAATATATATATATACACATATATATATATATTTATAGATACATATATATATGTATATATAAATATATATATGGATATATAAATATACATATATATATGTAGATATATATAAATAGATTATGATATATATAATATATATATATATATATATATATATATATATATATATATATATATATATATATATATATATATATATATATCTATATATATATATATATATATATATATATATATATATATATCTATATATATATATATATATTAGCTCAACAAAATAGGTGAATATTATGAAGAATCGGCATTGCTCAGGCGATGACACTATTCAGTCGTTGAACTTCTGATGTTTGCGTCGACTGCTGTGGCTTATGCGTCACACTGTGGGACCACGCATAATTGTCACAGTACTACACCTACTTCTTGATTTAAAATCTGGTAAAGGGTTGATTAAGATAATCGCATCGAAAAACGAAATAAACACTCGCTCGTCCGATACAAGTAGACTCCGGTATGGTTCTAGTGGTAAACCATGAGATGAGAGTCAGGACAACCAATACTTCACGTTTGATTACAATAGATAATTAATGCAAGTTGTGTGGCACGATGTATATGACCGAGCTGGACCAAAAAGCAGAGACAGTACACGCTCTGAGAGCGCTGACCTTTAAGTAGATTGTGACAGTTACTGTCCGCTTATGTGGACGAAAGTTAGTGCTCTGGATTAGTGATCATACCGCGCGTGTGATGAAGAGGATATAACTGTGATTCGTCGTACGTGGTGCAACCACGGCGATGTCATTACGACCACAGCGATGCCATTACAACCACGGAGATGCCATTACAACCACGGCGATGTCATTACGACCACGGCGATGTCATTACGACCACGGCAATGTCATTACGACCACGGCGATGTCATTACGACCACAGCGATGTCATGCTGCTTTTCGCTGTCGACACAGTATACGCCAACTATAGAAAACGACTTGATGAGCCAGACAACGCTTGATAGCATATGAACATCTTGGATGTAATAATGTGAATAATTTATTGCAATATTCCTAGAATTAAGTTTATCAAGGCGTGCCTGGGATCACGGTTGTCAGATTCCAAAGCATTTACGTGTAAGGTGCTCACAATGCACTTAGCGCAGCCGCTCTGCTTGTATCAAAGCAACCGTCCCAAGGAATCCTGCTGTCACGAAACAAAATCTCTTTTACAATGAAGTGCGTTAACACTGAGGAATAACAAAATTCAAAACCTACAATTTTGCAGATTAATCAGCAGTTTAAAAAGTCTCTTATTGCTAAAGTCTTGCAAAAAATGCCTATGTTTTAAAAGCTGCAATAGCCATAACTTTTGTAGAGAAACGCGGAAATATAAGTTTATTTTTAGTTTGTTGAGGGGTGGCAAATTGCCTTATTTTGAGGAGGGGTACACTCTTCGGTACAGCACAGAGTGTAAGCCGGGTAAGCAGATGCGAGGACCCTCAAAGCATCTTCCTAGGTTGCGGCTCATCCCGTAGAAACTACAAAGAAACAGCAGGTCGGTGAAGAAAACGTCTTAGTCGGAGTCTAAGAATATCGATAGAGTTCTTGTCCAGCCCCGACCGTCATTGCAGTACCCAATTCACAAATAGAGCATAGTTACAAGACATCAGCTGCGTAGCTATAAGGAAAACGTCTATAATTCAACGCGCTGATAAATTTGCATAGGTTTGCCATTTAGTTGAAAAAATGATTGAATAAATTTCCCACGTCAGTTTGACACATACTTCGCAAAATGTTTGTTCCCGACATCATGGCAATGATAATTGATATAGTCTTGTTATTGAATCCTGTATGTTAGGACCAAGCACGTTATTCGATGACCCGCGTGATAAAACGAAAAGAGCCAGATGACTTCAGGGTTTATAAAGTATATTAGGAGAAAAGAATATCACCGGATGTACGATATTCCATGGAAACTACCAAGAAACAATCTAAGAGTAGAAATACATTGAATCGTTATTTATAATGTAATATCCCCAGATAATATTGGCACCATAAATGAGCAGTTTGTCATATACATATATTGTCGCAGCCAATTCATGAGGCAGGTGCCCGTAAAAGCATGGCCGCGCTGAATTACGGCCTACATCATATAACTAGGGAAAAACCAGGTGAGACTGTTTTCGCCCTGACTCTCCATCTCACTATATATCTCTCCCCTTCTCTCCCCTTTATCTATCTCTCTGTCTCTCTCATCCTCTCACTCAATCCCTCTCTCTCCCCTCTATCTATCTCTATATCTATCTCACCGCTCACTTTATATATATATATATATATATACAAACACACTCCCTTTCTCTCCCCTTTATTTATCACTCTAACCACGTGACTATATTATATATATAGATATATATATATATATATATATATATATATAGATATATATATATTTATATAAATATATATATATTCATATATATATATATATATATATAGATATATATATATACATATGTATATATACAAATATATATGCATATATATGTATAAGTAAATATATATATGTATATCTATGTACATATATACATATTTATATATACCTATATATATAGATATATATATATATAGATATAAGTATATATATAGGAATAAAGAGAGACACTGCATATACATATATATATATATATATATATATATATACAAACATAGAGATATATATATATATATAACACATATACATATATATATTATAATTATTTCCTTATAAATGTATATATATGTACATATATATAACATACAATTATACATTATATATATATATATATATATATATATATAGAGAATATATTATATATATATATATTTCTATAATATATATATATATATGAACATAAATATACTTATATATATATAAAATATATATATATATATATATAGAGATATATACTTATATATATATATATACATATATATACATACATATATTTAATATATATATACATTTATGTATATATTTATATATATATATATATATTTATATGCATATATTCATATATATATATTTATAAATACATATAAATATATATATTTATATATATTAGATATTTTATATACATTACTATGCCATTGCCATATATATATATGTATATGTATATGTTTATTTGTATAAATATGTACATAGATATATGTATATATATATATTTATATATACATTTATATATATGCATATATAAATATGTGTACAAATATATACATATAATATATACATTTGTATATATATTTCTATATTTATGTATGTGTATATGTTTATGTGTATAGAACACCTTAAATATGCACTAAAAAGGAAAACTGAACTCACTGCACTCATTTAAAAACAAAAATTGCATGTATGTTGAGGAAAACGGTTATAAGTAGGGTATTTAGTGTACCTAAGTAGTACATAATATTTGATGACTCTCAGCATATGACTGTGAACCTAATGATAGATATGCCATGGCCATGCGTTTGGTCTATCGTGCTAGCTGTTATAAGGCACATGCTGTATTTGCATCCTTCTGTGTACACCTACAAGGCCATGTCGCTGCCTTCATCCCCATAATAGCATCGACCTAACTACTTATAAGTACCTTGTCTGGCATCGAATAAGCATTATTGAACGCATGAAAAGAATGCAATTACCCTCTCAGAAAAGGATCTCTGTCCCTGCAGTACGCAAGGAATGTGCTGCACAAGAGGCACAGAACTCTTTTTAGGATCAACTGTGGCCCATTTGACACCCAATTAATCCTGATGAATTGGATGTAGAAATGAGGTCAGTCATTTCCATCATCCAATTCGTCCAGAACAAAACGTACTGACATCGTTACTCACAGCAATAGTACATTGGCTCCTCATAAATTCCATTGACTTGGAAATAAATATTAGTGCCTATTACTAAACACTATTAATGATAGACTATCTGGTTTTTTATTAGCTTATTACACGGTGCAACCAGACTCTGCGGTACATCAATATATGAATAAACGATGGCTGATCAAACAGTTCTTGAGATGCAATTCCTTTTCTATGATGTAACGAGATAACGTGACGTATCTCCGGGACATTATATGCGAAGCATTGTTCTGGTCATATTGCAATATGTGCTGCCGTTACCTACCACGAGGCCCAGACATTGACATTACGGCAACAAGGTTTCATAAAGTACATTAAAGTAGGTCAATCGAAATCATTTTGCTCATAACGTTTTCATACGGAGTACATTCAATCTTTCATGACGCTGTTAGGAATGCTAGGGAAAAAGTATTTCTATAAACTCGGAAGAATAGCTTAGTTGGTAATGTAAAACAGAATGGATGTAACAGGTTATTGAACTTTTGGGTTTTTTGGGGGTTTTTTCAAATTGTGTATTTTTTCGAAATTTTTTGGCTTGTTTTCAAATTTCGTGACGCTTTGTCTAGTAGTTATTTACAATGACCCAGGAAAATGCACTACTGTAATCCTGTTTTTGCCAAAAACCTGTCACATTTCCCGAACAACAATGGAAAATGTTAACTAAAATTTACTTGTTTTTTAAAACCCCCTAGATTCTACGGATTTTCTGCGGGAAAAAACCCCCAGCAGGCCCCTTTGAATTTAATTTGTTTAAAAATCGAAAAAAATTTTTTTTGTTTTTGA